>JAVHNF010036001.1:12678-25035 GCA_034783455.1 Micropsitta finschii
AAAAAATAATTAACAGGAACAGCTTCTTTTAGAGGATGTTGCATAGTACTGATTCACCTATGCACTTATCAATATATGCACTTATCACTATGGACTTTCTATAGAGAAAAACTAAGTTAACCTAATCATGTAATTTTTAACTTTACAGGTCAGGTGATAAGTCAGTATTTAGCAGTATTTTCTCTCTGCAGTGCTTTCTTGTCAGCAATCAGACACTTAATAAGCCAACTACTTATATTACCTACCTTCATTCACTAAAATGGCCCAGGATCATGAAAAAAGTCACAGTGAGGGAGGCACGGCCTTTTCCCTAAAAGCTTTATTCTCAGTCTCGTAAGCTCCAATGTTCACAGTCACTAGACACTTAGATCTTTATATCTTTGCATGAGCATATCTTGTATATCTATCTTTCTCCTGCTCTTTCCAACTCTTGTTCACATATCTTTCCTGAAAAAAATTCAGGATTTTGTACATAATGTCTTGCTTTTGTCATCTAAAAGTCATGGACAAGGTCTAGGGACTGATAAGAAATAACTGAGTGAATCTGTGTATATGGTCTAATTACTGGGATAGTTGTTACGTAATAACCATAGATACGGGACACCAGCAGAACACAATGCCTCTAGTTAAATACTTCTTTTCAGTTAATACCACACAAGTCATTAAGCAAAATATCTATTGTGCTGAGAAGATCTCACTTATATCAAGGCCCAAGTTCCATTGTGGTGTCTTCAATCAGGGAATAGACAGTCAAGAATGAGGGGGAAGGCAGGTCTTTTCACAAGTGGGATGATGCTTATTAAAGAAAGCTGTTTGACTTTACTGACAATAGATTGGGAATCTAGTTTTGTGGTCTCTTGGCTGTTCTACCTTATATTTTAATATAGTTTAATGGATAAATTTCCTTTAACCATAAAGCAGTCAGCTTTTCCTGAAGTACCTCACTCTTGGTCTTTTTGCAAGAAAATACATATCACACACAGACACCCTGGATAAAGGTTTGATTTACTGACCTTCAAATTCATGTGCGTAAATAATCAAAACTTACTGAGAGCATTGTCTTGACATTGCAGAATGGTAAAAGCAACTCTTCTTCAGGAGCTTTCATGGCAGCACCAGATTATTAATTTGGATTAGCTAAAGTGACCATTTTGTGTTTCTTTAAAGCTACAGAGCTAAGTACAGTTTGGCAACATTTAAGACTGGGGGTGAAGTGCCAACAGATTTTAAGAACTCGTTATGATTTTTTCATGCAGATACTAAAAAATAATAAAATCCAAACCAAACCACAAAAAAATGTAGTTGTCATGCTCACATACCTGAGGAATTGAAGCAGTAAACCATAAATGTTTTGAAGGGTTCAGCATACCATCGCACTAGTCCAACATTGCCCTTGCCGCATTTCTTGTTGGATGTTATTCGAGGAATGACGACCAATCCATCTTTCACCCATCCATAGCTACAATGAAAATATCGGTCCTTTAAATATGAGATTGATCTCCAGCCTCAGATGTGTGTAAAGGTGTTCACTAAAGGTAACAAGACACTAACAAATGTCATATACCTGCACGTTTCAAAGCCATGTTTCAGAGCATTTTCAACTTGATCTCTACTTGCCAATTGTAGATTCAGTTGATTACATGCATTACTTGCTTCTGAGAAATTCACTTTTTCCTCAAGATAAATTCCTACACCTCTGATCCTGCAAGGTGAAAGAATGGAACCTGTAATTTAGACATAATATTCAAGGTTAGTATCTGAATATTAACATTTATTCCTCCTGAAGAATTTTAAGATCACGTTAAACTGAATTGAACACTGTTAAAAGTTTCTAGCTAGAGGATAGTAGAAAACAAATTTCTAGCAAAAGAAGATGTACCTTAGAACATATTTTCTTAACACAATAATCTAGAGTTTAAAGAGGTTTGGCTGTTATTAGACTAAAGGCATAAATAGTTGGCATTTGAGTCATTACCTGGTTTCAGTTTCTTACTAAAGGCACTCTTATTTGTCATACATATACATGGAAAATGGAAGGAGTAATCACATCATACAAGGGTTTTTTTCCTTTATTTTTCTTTTTTAATTAAAATGATGAGACTAACAGTTGTACTGCAGCTCTGATTCTGTCAGTACACCACTCCTACCAGTATGAGTTCTAGCAAAGATATTACATGTAATTTTTCATGGAATTAATATGCCAGTAAGAAAATACACCTATAAAGATTTATCATTTGTTATGTTCCTTGTGGCTCCTAAACATTTTTTTTCTTCCTAGATGATGCTTCCACCCTTCGGTCACTGTAAAGTGTTTAATTTACTGAAAGCTTGGCAGGCAGCAGGAAAAGACGGGGTAGGCCAGGTGAATTTATGACTGTTTGGAGTCAAATGGGGGCATTTTTCCTCCATAGGCAATTCTTCCAGCTTTTTTAGATAGCCACAGCTGCCACACTGTTCCGGACAAGTGCAGCAGGAAATGCAGACCTTAGAGCTGATTACACCTGCTCTACTTTCTTAGTCTGTGTTAAGAACATAGGATAGAATTCAGGATTTGACACACCAAGGAGAAAGGATATCATTCTTTTGCCTCCACATTTCACCAGAAGCATATACTGGAAAACAGATTTTTTTTTAATTATTTTTTTTTTAGTTACATACAGTAATCGCCACATTAAATGAAACATTTCAACATCTAATTGCAAATGTTTCAGATAACCAACAGCCACAGATGTTACTTCCTTGCTCAGTATGCTTTTCAGACTGTGTGCACACCAGGTATGCACACTAATGAATAACTCATAAAAATCTATTCATCAGAATACAGCAATCCCCAGCTCTCAAGGCAGGATGAAGCGATGCCTGCAGATTCACCTCATGACTTCTCAGCAACAGAGGTGAAATTGAATTTTATGAATGAAAAGATGAACTGGCAGCCAAGTCACTCCCATGATGAGAAGGAGATGGAAAGATGACTAAGCTTGTGTGAAGTGCTCCAAGTAAGAGAAGCATTTCACTGCTGCTCCCATGGGGTGGGGTAGGATTGGAAATGGTTTCTGGCGAGAGATGCACTTCTACTGTCCTTACACTTAGTTTAATTGGACTTAAATTTTTGGAAGAGCAACCATTGAATTATTAGGTGGATTTATTTCAGCAGTCTTGAAGGCTGTGGCCTCCCCTTAACGATTCCTGACATGGTGTAGGTCATCACATGGCAGGTGAGCCACTGAACACTTGAACGCTCCCCATAGCCAAATCATGGCTGCATCCAGCCCCAACTTGAACATAAGACAAGCCCAAACGTATTGCATAAGGATGCAGAGAAGCCACATTGCACAATGAAGATGTGTCTTTAGGTATCAAGGACCTCAAATCTACCCAGATAGTCCCAGCGTGCATCATCCTTATGCTGTCAGATTTCTTCCTTTCAGTCTGCCAGTCTTTGTGAGTGTCTTCCTGCATCTCTTCATTGTGGCCAAAGTAGTCTTGTGCGGTGAAGTCAAACACTGGAGCAGGTCTCATACAGAGATGGTCAATATGCCAGGCCTGTCAGTGTTTAAGAGGCTTTTTGGACAATGCCCTTAACATGCTGTAACTTGTTCAGCCCTCAATTGGTCAAGCAGGTGGACTAGATGATCATGGTAGATCACTTCCAGCTAAAACAGTCTATTCTATTCTAGGTGTTCCAGTGTTAAGTTTTCTTGATTCCTTTTTGCTAACAGTCAACTCTCTCAGTTCTCATGAGAATAATTTCTGTTTTCCTGAATAATTCCCTGTCTTAGCTGCTGGGACACATCCCATAATTTCTCTTAGTTTCCAAGACCCCACTCCTCCTCTAGGGTTTATGCTTAATTACTCCTTTTCATGCTCAGACTTCCTTCTTATCGCTTAGTTAGTCAGTTCTTTTCCTACCTTTAGATCTGACTCAATATAGCTATTAAAAAAGGTAATGTTGAGAATGGAAGTTTCTCAGTTACCAACTTTACAGATTTCAAATAAAGCTGATCAGCTGAATGAATGGAATTTCCTGAAACCTAAGAAAGTTCCCTAGATACTTGTAAACTGTTGCAGTGTTTAGTCAAACATACACAAATACTTTTACATGACAATTGCATGATACATAATAACTGCATTATTACATAGCATAATATAAAACTTTAGTACCATAAAATTAAATCTTAAGAGATAAGAAAAGAGACTGCATAGGAAATGGACCAAAACTGACCTTGACATTTGCTAAGCCTTTTTAAAACAAAACAGTGAAGTAAAATAAATGTTTTGTAAAAGTTACCAATTTCAATCTAAATTCTAGGTGGGTTTAGAATGTGAAAAAGAAGTCCAGAAAGAGAACAATAGCCTCTTCAAGTCTTTCTATTTCTTCTTAAATCACACATGAACTCTGTTGTAAAGATGGCTGAGTTTGTATGACAGACAGACTAATCCTTGAGAAGCATATTATCCTTTTTGGTCCACAAGCTGAACACAGCTATATTTTAAGCTTTGCTCCTTTTAATTAACCTACAAATAACAGGACATTCTCCTCAGTCCTTTGATCTTGAGTGAAAAATAAGCTTTACTGAGAAAGGTGGGAAGACCTAGACAGAAGAATCTCACAAGATGACAAAGCTGTCATAGGACAGGAAGAAAAGTGATTTTTGTAACCTCTGGGTATTGGCTCTATTGTGCATTATTTCTCTTCTTGCTTTTTTTGGAGAAGCTGTTGTTTCTGTCACTTTTGTCTTGCAGCAGGCCCTCACTCTCCTTTATTAGAGACTTTCCTTTGGCTGCTGATGTCAGGCTGTCCCACAAGGAAAGAGGAGTCAGGAGCTGAAGGTGACTATAGCACAGTGCACACATCACTAACCAGGCCACAGTCCCATAGTACCTGAACAGTAGTGACAGTGGCAGGTTTCACTGGCAGCCCCAGAGAGAGCAAGACAATGAATCAGATGCAGAGGTCATCCAGAAAGTCCATCCTGGAGATAAGACTACAAACAATAAGACTTGAGCATCTAATTCTCTCAAGTCCAGGTTTCCTTCCGAAGCCTTTTAGCAGATCAGAAAATAAATTGTGTGCAACAATGGTGTATGCCCTTTTACACTGGTAGAACAAGCATTTAGTCCTTGCAAATTACAGTGAAACATCTGGAAACATCTGATGTACACTGAGTTTTCTGAAGATATCCTAGTAGCCTCTGCAGTTAGAATAGACTACATCAATTGTGGAGTCTGAAGAAGACATTCTAATTTTACTAACATATAGAAGAAAGGAGTATTATATGACCTTGATTGAAAGAAAAAAAAAGGCTTATATAATGATGTTTGAGGGTTGTCTAAGAACTGTGTGATAAAGTTGATGTTGGCTATTCCCTATGTTTTCAAACAGACAGTTTAGACAAAATAGGAACTTTTGTACTGTATTAACCACAGACAGGCGTGACTGATCTGGAGACGAACAACAAGATCCCTGCCACACGTTTCCTTTAATCTTGCAAATCAAGACAGTATCAGGATGTTGCTAAATTGGAGAAAAGCATTTTGCTTTAAAGATGGCATTTTAGCAGAGACACACAGAAATAGTTTCATGCATGTTTTGCTCTTTGAGGATTGTACAAAACTGTTTGCTCTTGTATTTTAAGTAATACAAAATAAAATCACATTTCAATAGATCAGAACTTAATCCTCAATGCAATACCAAATCTTTAAAACAAGGAGTTCTGTAGCATTTATCCCATAATGCTACAGCATTTAGACAGTAATTAAATCAGACTAACAATGAATGTTCCCCTATATGCTAGAGTAGTTTTCATTGCACTGTATTCTCAAAACCCTGTGGTTTCCTATGCCAGAAGAAAGTTTACACACACTCTTCCCCCCTCATTTTTGTTTGCAAACCTAGCTACTATTTTTCCAAGTACTTTACTGTTCAACTAGGAGACTAAAAAGTGGAACTTTACCTACCTGTTATAAAGTAATTTTGAGCCATGAATGTTGTAACCCAGACGAAAAACACTGCAGAGGTAACTCCAAAATAAGTTGCCATTGTCACCAACTCAGAAAATTGAGAAATTCAAGGTGATATGTCTCATCTGCTAAGAAAAGCTAAGGTATTGATGCTGTCAGATCACCTTTGAGATGACTCCAGCTGTCACTGCACTGCTTTGTAGAAAGAATGTCAGAGCGAATGTGTTGACTGTCCCACTCAAAGGTGAGGTCACTTAGTGGAAATCCCTAATCACCCTTTACGCTTTCTTTCATGTAGGGCTTGCTGGAAAATTTAACTCCTGCTGACTCAGAAAACACAGCTGAGGAAGGGAGATAAGGCTGTTAGACTGCTAAGTCAGTAAACACTTTGAAAGAACTTTTTCTTTTGCTATTTTTTCCTGTTTTACTGATTAACAGCTCATTACTCATGTTGTCTATTCATCTGGTAAATAAAACAAATTCTCTATTGTATCACAGCATGCCAGGCACGAGTTTTCTTTTGGAATTGAAACGGCGACCATTCCCCCATATCCTACACATCTTGATGCAGTACATCTACCTTCCTTTACGTTAGATTTCCAATGCAAAAATAGGTACCGTAACACAGAGATAATATGATATCTAGTATTGAACAGATTTGCAGATACGGTACCATAAATGGGGTTCCTGCTGCCTTTTGTAAAGTTGAAACAAACAGGGATTCCAATAGCCTCATGCAAAATACAGATGATCCTTATAGCTGTAATGGAAAACCTTCAGGAAGCCTTAGCAAAGAAACTTAAGAGTTTTTTTTGCAGAGATTTCAACAAACACAGAGTGGGAATGGAGTTCAAGAGATCAGTTAGTTCTCTTTACTGTCAGGAGGATCAGCTGTATTTATGTTATTCCTGACAAGATGTTTGTTTAACCTGTTCTTAAAGACTTCCAGTGTCAAATTCCTAACATGTCCCCAAACGCTCTGTTCCAGTGCCTCACTCTACTGTTAAAAGGTAAAGTGAGTGAAGAGGCATAAATAGTTATGCCTCCACTCCCACTTTTCTTTTAGCTAAGAAAGCCCAGCTTGCTCACTCTTTCTCTCTAGCTGAGGCCTTGCCAATGCCATGCACTGATTAATAAATTACTTTACTTGCTTATGCAGTTCAGAATGGTATGAGCCTTTTTTTTTTTTGCAACAGGATGATTTTGTTACATCATGTTTAGGTTGTGATACAATAAACTTCTAGAGGTCCTATATCCCTGGACTGTTTTCAAGGTCCTGTAAACACAAGTGTAACATTAGCTACCTCTTTAAACTGTGGTTTGTATTGTGGAAAGTTCTTGCTTAATATATTAAGATAGTATTAGTTTTTATATGGGCACATACCCAATCTCTTATAGAAGCATGTAACATGGTTATGGGTATACTAATAACCTAGACAGGCATCTACAGGGACCAGTGGAGAATGCTATGGATTAATGAAATGATGTCTCCTTAAGCAATAATAAATGAAAATTGGATCATGTTTGAGCTGCAGTTTGGAACTGAATGGTGATAAAGCTCCTTGAGGTCTTAAGACAAATTTCTTGCTCCAATTTCTAGTCACTCCTTTATTGTGTTGTACTTACCTGCCTCTACAAAGTGATGGCAATCTGAAATGCTGTAATCAGACTTACTCTCATTGAAGCAAGTTCTAAGTGGATTCGCTTGCATTTACAATATAAGAACAGAAACTAATAGTTATTCTGTGGCTCTCATAAACTACTAAGTGGTGTCTGTAAAACACTGAGAACATTAAACAAAATCTTACCATCTCCATGCTTACCTTGAGCTGCTAAGTATTTCCTACCATGAAACCAAAAGCTGGGTCCTACCATGTTTGAACACTTTTTTGCCTATTATCCTTCTTGTTGCAAAGTTCTTTTAGTCAAATTCTGTCCATGCTATTGGTGTTTAGTTGGCTTTTTAGCTGCAAAAATGAGATAAACACCTTTGTAATACCAAACAAAAATATAAGCTCCTTCCTGTGGATTTGTAAGAGCAAACTACAGATTAGGAGAGGGAGAAAAGAATTTCAGGATGATGAGGTGATACTAAAATAATTTATTTTTTTTTTGTGCCAGTTTCTTCTTTTTTATATTTCAGCTGTTCCAAAACTGTGTGGAAGAATCAGCTATCTGGACTCTACAAAAGGACTTTAACCTGTTTGTAGGTCTTCATCATGACTTGAATGGTGAAAAAAGATTCAGTATAAGGCTGCAATTGACCTCAATACTTAGAGTAACCTGTAAGGAAAATTCCCAACATCTCATGTCAGCATGTTTTAAAATGCTGAGGAGGGTTGCTAAAGAGAAAAGATTCTGAAGTGACATTTCTGTTCTTTCTGGGAATAGAGCATTGTCTCCTTCTCTCAGGTATGATCGTTCAGCTCCCCACAAAGCCCAGGCTTCCCGGACCTCTCAAGCCTACAAGAACATAAAGCAGAGAATCCTAACCTTTCACTCAGTCTCTTTTGGTTACAGATTTCCCTTGTGGCTTTACATGTTCAATCTCCTCAGTGAAAGGCAGCATCTCTCAGAAGCAGGAGTTAAACGCTCTCCAGGATATTCGTTTCCTCTCTCATCATTCTAAGGTATGACAGGGATGACCCTGCTTACAAACACTTTCCCTATTGAAACAGGAGTTTGCTTGCTTCATCTACATAATCTTCCTGAAGAGCTGAAAGACTAAGAACAAGTGTGTAACATGGCACTACACTATGCAGTATAGACAAGGCAATATGTATTTTATAAGAAGATAGCCATTAATATGCAGACAGAGCGCATGTAAAAAACCAAATCTTTAAAGTAGCAACATTGAGGACTTTGAAACCATACTTTTATTTCAAAACTCAAGTATGTGATTCTATACAGTACAATACCAGCACACTTGTGCAAAATCTTACAATAGTACAAATTTAAATATGATACACAAAAATAGTGCCCTTTTAAAATTTCTTTTACTAGAAACATCTGTGCTGTGCAGGAAAAACAATAAACGTGTCTTGATAAAGCAGAAAAATAAATATTGCACCTCAAGAAAACTATTTCAGTGTTAATAGCATAAACAATAGATCTATTTCTTGTTATCTGATGTGATCTTTCAGCACAGAAGAGATTGGTTTGGTTGGTTCTTTTCCAGATAAAGCAAACTAATATCCAACAGATAACATTATATTTAGAATAGCTTTTGAGCTCAATCTAGTTTCTTATTAAAAAAGTGTCTTGATTACCTAACTGAAAAAAAATAAGCAAAAGTATTTAATGTGCTATTAGTCATTGTGGTTCATTATTTTTAGTGGACAGTTTGCTCAAAGTAGTTATAAAAAGAACAACCTTTTTTTTTTTTTTTTATAAATAAACTTCATCTTTTCATCCCTATTAAAATCTCTTGACTCTTTCAGTACATTCCCCACAACAAATAACTTTGTGAATAAATTATACTTGCCTCAGACATGCAAGTAGTTCAGTTCAAATCGGTACAACTACTTACAGAAATCTGCCTTTGTGCATTAAGTCCACAAAAAGTGTGCTGAATTTCAAGATAGGATGGAGACCTTATTCACCCACTGACCAAAAAAACCTTAGCACATGCTTAACATGAAGCAGTTCAAGTGTCCTGTTGATATCAATAACTTTCTACATTTCTTTACAATAATGTGTTGGACCCACATCAATGGAGATGCAAATCAGAGCAAATTAATTTAATTATAGGCACTGTTAATTATTTTTACTCATTGCAGTCCAACATTCCCGCAAGCACATAGTCAAATTTGCATCATAATTTTTGGCACAAGGGATTCTGAATCTTCAGGACTATTTACCTTCAATTTTTATTGCCTTATTATCAATGCTATTTGTAAAAAATATTAAGTTAAAGAAGCTGATTTTAATAAAGAATTATTCAAAGAGCAACTGACAAGTTTCTTTAAATACCGAAAGTATTTAAAATACTGAAAGTGTGTGAAATGTCACAGTAGTTCTTCATAGTCAGATATTTTAACTGAACCAAACAGATACCAAATAATTTACAAGAAACCATCTTCTGTCTTATTCTTTAACAATTATAGTTTTAGACCAAATGCCACTTTCCCATTATCCTTTTTGAACTTTCTTAAGCACACTCCTCAACAACATGTACTTTAAAATAAAAAAAGCAAACCTCCCAACTGCTTATAGACACTTCCAAAAATTCCAAAAAATCCCTCATCCCCCAAAAAAAGGGATGATTTGATTTTTTTAAAACTTGTTATTAATTTTTTTAATGGCAAAAGATGTAACAAATGAAACTCACCAGCAGGATATTTGTTACTAGTGCCAGATAAATGAATTAGATTTCTGAGTTAGAAACCTGTTTTCTTTGATAACTTGAGGTTCAGTGTTTACACCAACAAACAAGACAATAATAACTGCATCTGAACTGGAATAACAGTACTTCATAACATACTTATCCTTCAGCTGTAAACAGACTTGTTAATCAGTCAGAAATTGCCAGAAGAATGCAAGACACAAGTGCAATCAGGTATCAAACTGATTTTGATATTGTGGTTACATTCAAACATATAGTTATGGAAAGACAAACATAGTTCATCTTCAGTCAGAAGTGACTGAAGTTCAGCAGGTACATATGGTATACCTTTAGTGACATGCATTTTGGTCTCAGCGCTTTGATACATTTATGTGACGGTATCATCTGTGCCACCTGGACACAGTTTGTTGTGTATCCCATTTAAAAAAAAAGTGGTGGTCCAATTCTTGAAGTATACCATAAAACACATTTATGCATGTACTTAGTTTTCTATTTAAATAATTATGCAGATAATTCCTCTTATAAAATAACTTTATCAGCAAGGCATTTAGTCTGATAATACAACCATAACCTTCCATAGAAGAGCTTCTGTTTCTTATATACCCAATAATCATGAAAAAGGAAGCTGATTAGTCTCTTGAAACCCAAAGGACTTCAATGCCATTAGTACTCCAGCAATCACTAATAAATTCAGGGAATGCAAAGCACTAACTGCAAATGCAGGTTTATGATTTTCTTCGAAGTCACAGCAGAGATATTACTGTCCTGTGCAAACCATTTCTTTTAAATGTCTTGCTGATGGCTGATTACAGCCACAACCTTACCATGATTCAGTATTACATTATTTGTATCAGTCATATACACTAAAAAGACAGATAGGATTATTTATCAGATTGTCGTTTTGAAAAGATATGTTCACACTGTATCCCCAACCCTGATGGTGTGGAGTAACCCTCTTGTCTAACAGACCACATTTAACAGCTATAAGGATGACTAAGCACTACCTCTAACAACAGTTTTCCAATATGCATACTTAATCAGGTACCGTAAGTACATGGTTGTTCCTTTATTATTCAGTGCGTTGCTCATGTTGAAATCCTGAGTTCCACCAGGAATATTGATGGGCAGCAGAACAGCTAGCCTTCCCTTCAGGTCCCTCTGATTTTTCATCACAGGAGTTGAACGAATGGTAGATTCCCAACACCACAGCAAAAATTATTATTGCAGCCACTACCAGCCATACCACATTCCAGTGTTTACACAGTTTGGGGTACAGTATATGTAGATAATTAATGATGACTTCAAGTCTGCTGTAAAATGAAAAGAAAACTGTTATATGTTAATCATATGCAAATTTATTATCTTAAGCTTTTCAGTTCAAGAAGTTTCATAGATGTATGGATAGATGTATGGTGCACCGCTTTTCTTCCAAATACAAACACCTTGTCAAAGAAGAATCAGACTATTAAGTTCTTTTAAGAAGAGCTGTACACTCAGATATGGGTGATACTTGCAAGACAGCTGAAGACCAAAAACTTGATTTCTTTCTCTGACCCGTCAACTGGCAAATCTCAGAGCTTGATATGATGTAAAATTCTGCACTGTTCATACCTTTCTCAGCTAAACTCAACATTAGAACATATTGTAAACATTTCTTCCTGAGAGTTTCATGACTACTGAGATGGCTGCCTTTCTGAATATGGCTGAAATCTCAAATTACAGATGTTTACAACCGTAATGGTTATGGAATGGAAATTAATTCTTCTGCATCAGGTGAGGATCCCCACCTTAGCATGGCATTTGATGTATTACTTGCTTTGGCTAACATTCAATGCCTCTCTAATGCCTCTCTCACTGCTTTTAATATGAAGGACATCACAGGTGTACTGAAATGGGTGGTAGAACCAATGAGGAGACTCAGTAATTAACTCTAAGAAAAGTTTTCTAGTTAGGCATCAATTGCTTCAGGTAAGACAATAAGCAGATGATTCAGACAGAGAATGCAATAAATGTCATTGCTGCAAGGCAGGAAACTCCAGCATAATAGATCG
>JAVHNF010036005.1:0-14220 GCA_034783455.1 Micropsitta finschii
GTGGTTGCTTGGGGTGGGTGGGTAGGTTTTGTTTTTATTCTTCTTTTCAAAAGAAACAATCACATATCTGACTTAAAAAACAAAGGTGCAAACTTTGTAGCAGTTATCAACCCTGTGCTTCAGATGCAGATCAGAGCAAAATGAATAAATTAAAGGCACTGAAAAATCTGTGTGTTCATACTTTGCTACACCGAAAGCATCTTTTTTAGCATCAATTCTTTTGGCATACCAATTTTTAATAATTTCTGTCTTGACTTGGTTTATCACCTTTTCCTCTTAGGAAACCATGGAGTTATTGTACTGGATCAAGGACAAAGGTAAGCCAACAGTCATAATCAAAAGGTAAGCTTGCAACTTCTGCAGGTATGTTACAGTATTTCCAGTCCACCTAATTTAAGTGCAGAAAGACAGAGATCTGCAGACTCCAAAAGCAGCTTTCTTCACAATATTACCTGGCATGTATGTGCCAACCTGCCACTGCCTCATGTCACCAAAACTACCTCACTGGCAGTACCCACATCAAACAATGCAAAGGTAGATCTACTAACTCCATCTCAAGTTCTTGATCTCACTTTAGAACAAAACAGCATCTCAGCTCAGTGTAACAAATAAAGCGGCTTATAATTCAATAAGTGTTCAGAATTAGGCAACCCTCTCCCCCTTTTCAAGAGAGGCAGAAACAATGAAATATTGACATGTTCCATTGTAGCAGTGCCTTTAAATGTCAGCGTCTATCCCCAGCAACCACATTCTGCCTAAACAAACAAAATAATGAACATCAAACATTTTAAAAATCTGATAGTCATATAAATTATGGAAAGTTAAAATGTTTGTGACTAAGCCAGACTGTTGATACATTTGCCTTCCTGATGGCTAGCAGCAAAGTAACCTTTAATTAATCTCTTAAAATAAAGTCATCTTCTTGCAAATATCATTTTCTTTCTGAATGACCTGAAAGCTGGACTTGAAACAGTTGGTCCTCATTCAAACAAAACCAAGGATAAGAGAAAACATAAACACCCCTTAGTTAATTTTATCTTAGTTAATTTTGTCATTTGCCCTTCACAAACATTCCTTTGGATAGCAACCATTTAATCTTTCTCAATCTATCTTCTGTTAAAATCATTCTTCATAGATTATTGCCTTTTT
Organism: Micropsitta finschii; assembly: GCA_034783455.1. NCBI lineage: Eukaryota > Metazoa > Chordata > Aves > Psittaciformes > Psittacidae > Micropsitta > Micropsitta finschii. Next base: position 1,150 of record JAVHNF010036005.1, read on the forward strand.
CATCTCTCTTTTTACAGTTTATAAAATCATGCTGCCAGATCCAACAAGTTCACACCCCTGGCTGTAGGCAAAAGCCAGAGCTTGATTTCCATTCAGCTTTTCATCAGAAAAAGAGACAGACTGCTCAATGTTAGAAGTGGGAAAGACTCTAGTGAGACTATAAAAGAAAGGCTATATGAAATTTATACCTTACTAGTTTCCACAAGGAAGCCATATGATCTGGAAGTAAGTCACAGGCAAGGTACCACAATGCACTATAACAAAGTAAACAGCTATTTGAAGCCCAAACATTTACCTATTTGAAGCACATGCCTCCATCAAATGTCTTTTGTGACTTTCCTCTTTATTTATCTGAAGTCATTTTGCAAAGCAAGAATTTCAGTTCTGTATCCCTGACCAAACTTTAGCCAAACTTGCAGTTAGAAAAGGAAAAATAGGAAGAATATTGAAGAAAAATGAACTGAAGAGTTCATTCCCAAGATGGAAACCATCACGTTTCATCTTCTTATCTGAAAGCCATTTTAAAATCTGCACAACAAAGTCTGTCCTACTGAGAGTCTTTTGCTCCTCAAGAATTGCAGAGGAATAGATGCAAAAGGTGTAAATACATCAGGGCTTTTTTCACACTCCCCATACTACAGCAGCTGGTACAGAGAGACAGATAACATTTTGATAGAGATGTCTATATAGTCAAGAAAAAGCACAGAAAGGTGTGGGAAGGGCTCCATAACAGCAATATAGCAACCTTGGCTAGTATATAGTTCCTTAGAGATCATATATACCTGAGAAATGTCATACCAGCTTTACCTAATCATAGCTAAGGCTGAAGTAGAATCTAATAGCCAGCTGCTGGCTTTTTGGATGGCCAATTACTTGTTCCTAGCAAAAAATTATATGCATCAGAAAATATAACCCACCAGATGCAAAATCTAGAAAGAAATTCTTTAAAAATGGCAACGCTGAAATAAAGCATTAGGAAGCTTTTGAAGTTTGCTTATGTTAATGCATCTTGTTGGCAAAAAAACCCACAAACCCAAACAGCTCAGCACCTGCTTCCTGTAGACTGAAATATTGATGAAATAATCAGTAAAATCCAGTAATATAACTGATCTATGAAGTCTTTTGCTGTGCTACTATGTTAATGGGAACTGCAATATAGATATTTGTGATGCTAATGTAATTCCAAATTTTGGACTTTACTCTCTTCCAGAGAACAGTTAGAGATCAGAGCATGGACTTCAGACTGAATGCAATGTCCAGCATTTCCATCAACTTTCTGTGTGACATCATGCAGATTGTTTTGCTCCTCCAGGCTTTCTTTATCAATGAAAGTCTTTATTACTTTCTTTTGCCATTTATTGTTTATAGGTCACACTTGTTTTACAAGGACTGATCATCAGTTGAACTGGAAACTTAACAATACGTCCGAAATACTCTATTTACTAAGTCTATGAAATGCTACTTAATACATGACTACAGTATCTAAAACAGCCACACAAAGTCACTAAAGATATTCACAAGCTTGCTTTGATGTCACCCTGAACCAGCCTAAGACTATACATGCTTTAACATGTACAATAAGAAAAATACCTGAGGAAAAAATACCTCAATTCAAATATATTAGTTCAGGCACCATGTAAACACAGTATTGTAGTTAGCGTGAAGCACACACCATGGAACAATCCTCTTGACACACCCCAGGCCAGGCTGTCATCTGTCATCACTCATTACATTCAGTCAGACCTTGCTTTAAATAGCATATAGCCTACAACAGGCAGAGCTGGATGTCTTCTGAGCTGCTCAAGTTTTCTGAATGATATTAGATCCTTGCCTTCATTGATATTTCTTTCCAGGAGTGATGGGAACATTCTTCATCACAAAGGAACAACTAGCAGAAAAGACCATTCTAGATTGACACATATTCAGTTATATATGACTGAGAGAAAACTCATTAAGCAAATACTGAGTTAAATCCCAAATAGCTCTAACCACTGACTCAAAGAACAATTTAGGCTGGGAGGTATCTTCAGTGGTCACCTAGTCCAAACCCCAGTTCAAACCAGATCTAATTAGATCAAAATGCTCAGGGCCTTGTCTAGAATAGAGATTTCCTCACCTCTTCTGACAACTTGTGTTTGATCACCCTCAACATGAAAAAGTATTTTCTAACACCCAGTCATAATTTCCCATGACCAAGCTCATGCATATTGTCTCTCTTTCATTGGGTACTCCAAGAAGAGTCTGACTCCATCTTACCAGTATTCTGCATGCAAGCAGTTGTAGACAGCAGCAAGATCTTCCTCAGTCTTCTCCAGGCTACAGTTCCTTCAGCCTTATTCATGTTATGTGTCAGCACCCTTGACTATCTTGGCAACCCTTCTGCCTTTACAAACTATCTGCGGCATGGTCCACTTTTCCTTATGTATTCAGTCTTTCAGGGTTATGTCAAGGGTGTCCATACTGGGGCAACAACTAACATTGCTTGGAAGTGAAAAATTCTAACTCCATATACTCAAACCCTAAGCCAGATTCAGGAGGAGACAGCTGCTAATGTCATAAAGTGTTAAACTGCCAGTAACTCGGATATTTTTCCCCTTCTATTAAAAAAGGCAGCTCTCCCTAAACAGGATTATATTTTTGGTGTAGACATTTGATATATTTTTTTAAATGAAAACTAGCATGGTAGAAATTTTCCTTTCCAGCATGCAAAAGAAACGAAATATTCACAAACATGGCTGATATTTTTCCCCTTGCTCAATCCACCTTGAAAGATGTTCAACACTACTTACCATTGACAATGAGTGAATAATGACGTAGAACATCGGCACATTTGTCACAGAGACTTCTCTGCACCCATGGACCTATGCCCAGTTTTAAATTGTCTAGCATCCTAATTACAAGGGTACTGAGTACTGCAATCAAAGAGATTCTACTATGAAATCTAAACATTTAAAGCTGGGCTTACTTCCATGACTGTAGTTAATTTCCGTAAGTCCAATGACAGTGCCAGAAACAGATGTCATGGAATAAGGTCTGGATACTGAAGCACTTTCTCAGGGACATTTCTCAAGCCAGCATTTTTTTGCTATTTTTAATTTTAATAAATGTTTTATTGCTAATGCCACACTCTGAATTAACCACAATTAACCCCACAGAATACCTCTCCAAACATGAACAGAAAGTTATCTGTTCTCATTAATTCATTAAGTAGTACTGAATTATTTTATCGACATTTCCCTTTGGTCTCACCAAGTTGCTAAAGGAGCAACTTCTCACCTGCTTAAGTATTTTTCTGATCCAATCTTTCCTCAAACAAATTATTTTAAGACCTCCAACTCTTCCTTGCAAACATGGAGTCTCTGGCATCCCTTTCCATTCTATTCCCCTGCACTCTTCCAAGACCCATGTGCACTCCAAACATAAAATATGTCTCCTGATGGTAGAGGCAAGGACAAAACCCAGCAGCAAAATTTCATCGAGCAGAGTTTTAAAGGAGGCTGGATGGAGAAAATTATCCTTTGACTAAGACAGACCTATAGGGAGAAATGAGAAAAAAAAAGCTGTAGCAGGGTCCCATGGGAAAAAGCCTTTTCTACTTTTCGGTGCAAGATTTGGCAGCTGACTTTCACCCTGAGATAACGGTTAGAAAAGGCCATTAGGATCAGCATAAGATTTGTGCAACAAAGTAATAAAATAAAATTCACACCCTGATTTTTATCCAGCACTATAGTGCATGGTCTATTGGTCTAGCTGCTCTACAAATGCATTAACAGCCTTACAAAGATCTTGAGGCTGACCGTATGTCCTCTTTTGAAGAGCTGCTGGGTTTGCAGTCTCTGTGTAGGAAATTTTACTCAAAATAAAATAACTGCAAGGGTCAGGTGATTCAAGTTGTTATTCTGCAGTCATTTGTCAGTCCACACCATGTCACAGTATCTCCTGTGCTTGAACATAAATGACTGGCAGCAACCTAAGCCGAAGAAATACAGGGTAAGGATGGACATTTGTGCTCATGTCCAGTCTGAATGAGGAGATAAAAACAGTTTCTGATCTACTTGTGTGAGGTATTTGTATCTGTAGCTGCTACCGGATAGCTGAGTGGAACATTCATACCAAGCAACGCAGTATCAGTAAACATCACATGTATTGAGGCCAAACCATACCTGGAAGGAAGATGTCAACTTACTGCAGTTGGTGCAGCCGCCTCTTTGCAGCAGTGATGAATTCAAAAGACAAAAATTCTGCAGTATTTCCAGACATATTGCTGCTATGCATGGAACTCAGACACTTCCAGAAGCATCACTTAAGCCCTTACTGCCCAGCAGCAGCTGCCTTGGTTCATCATATCCTTTTGCTTTCTCTGCTTTTATTCCCCTGAGCAGACAAGAAGCAGAAGCAGGTGCACCACTGTCAGTTCTGGTGCTAGCACCCAAGGCAGAAGCATCCAACAGGGTGTATTTGCTGTTCTCTCTTTCCTCAGGCAGGGCGATTGGGTCATGGCCTCCCATACCAATGCCATGGCACTGCTATGACTGCTGGATGAAAACAGAGGGTTGAAAGCAGAATCTTGCTTTCAGTTCCATTTCTCTTTTCACACTATATGACAAAGATGAAGTGTGACGCTGCAATGTCACTATTTCCTGCATATAATCTGGATGCTGATTTTCAAAGTAACATTTTTAAGAAAGTAAAAACCATGAAAATTTTCCACAGCCCTGAGTCAACACTGAGAAGAGGAAGAAACCAAGACTTGTTTTCTCTAGACAGCTGACTCACAGCATCTTGCACTATTTTTCTGCATTTTGGGGTAAACTGCTAGGCTTAGCAATACCTCATCTGTTCTTGCAGTTGCCCTTTCTTTTGCCATCTCTTTCATGTGCAGTGACAAATTTTAATCCACCCACGATGGTGGATTACTAAATTGTGTAAAGCTCACACCAAACAGAAATGCTCTGTAAAGTGATACAGCAGCATGTTTGTGGTCTCAGCAAGATTTCTTTTTCGTTGTCATCATTGTAAGTGAATACTGTCAGTGGGCAATATAGGATGCAAAAGGAATTCAGCCTGCGTTTGTAGACACACATACATGAGCAGAATATACATATTCAAGAAGTCATTCAGCAGGTTATTAAAATTTAAGAAATAGGCAAAATAAAAAAAATTAAAATCTGTTTCATTAAGGATCTGAAATTATTTTGCTGTATTGCAATCATTGCCTTTTTACCACACGTTGTTGTGCTGGGTGGAATTTTCAGTGAAGAAAATACCATTTAAACAGACATCTTAAAGCTTTGGAACTTTGCTTCTCAGCTCCCCATGGCTTCATACATTTATTCATTCAAATGCTGAAGGTCAAATACCTTGTCTCGTTCCAAAGGGATTCAGTGGGAGCTTTGGTTTACATGACATAGACAATCAGCTCATCATGTAATTGGAAACAAGAGTGGCCTGCAGGCTTTCCCTCTACTAGTGATCAATGCAGCCATCAGACCTGCTGATTGGGAAAGCCTCCAAGAAGCTTCAAACTGTGCAGAACCCTAGAAGGAGAAGCAGCATCTTCTGTACTGTTAAATCCCTCCTTTCTACCAGTCACTGGAAAGGAGCAGGATCCACAGACAAGGGTCACAGCCCGTAGGGTCTCTGGGCCTTTTTGACCTACTGTTTTACTGGATCTCAATTACACAGCAAAGCTTTTCACACAAAACCTCTGAATCCTCTGGGACACCTTCCAGTATCTGAAGGGGGGCTACACGGATGCTGGGGAGGGACTGTTCATTAGGGACTGCAGTGATAGGACAAGGGCTAATGGGTTAAAACTTAAACAGGAGAAGTTTAGATTGGGTATAAGGAAGAAATTCTTTACTGTAAGGGTGGTGAGGCACTGGAATGGGTTGCCCAAAGAAGTTGTGAATGTTTCACCCCTGGCAGTGTTCAAGGCCAGGTTGGACAGAGCCTTGGTAGACATGGTTTAGTGTGAGGTGTCCCTGCTCATGGCAGGGGGGCTGTAACTTGATGGTCTTAAGGTCCTTCCCAACACTAACCATTCTATGATTCTATGGCAAGCAAAAAGGCACATATACCTTCTCTATCATTTCCACCTAACTTGCAGGCATAAGGGAAGGAGAGGAGAGAGCTTAGTCAGATGCATTTCTAGCATGTGATGGGAAGCAGTCTGGTGCGGGAGAAAAAAAGCAGTCTTGCAGCACCACATTCACAGTTCAGTTCTTTGTGTTCCTGCCTCTAGCACTGCTAATATCAAACAGGAGAGAAAAGACAGCTTTCCTAACCAGGTCACCCTAATGACCTTCAGCATCAGGTGAGGCCATGCTCTGGGCTTCCTCCCTGCGTGGTGCTTCTTGTTTCCTTGTGATCATTTTTCTCTCAACCTGCACTCACACAAGCCACCTCACCTTTCTTATTGCGTAGCTTTATATCTATGCTGTGACATAGTGTACACTACCCTCCGTATGCCACAAAAGGACAATCTGCCAAGGGCAAGGGAGACAGTTTCCTTTAGGAAAATCGCAGTTACCACATGTTAATATTAGTTCAGGTGAGGTCAAAGGGAGATGTTTTACCTGTGGAGTCGAAGATATGTTGGTGTTCTGTGGTGGTCTCATCCTTGGGCAAGTACATTGCACACATTCAGACCAGTACCTACAGAACATCTGTCTATTACCCCAACAGCACAACTGTACCTGAGGAGAGATTTTACCAGTGGTGGTGTCTACTGAGAAGTATGAGACAGATGGACAGGGGGAGGAAAAGTAAACAGGGATCTCTCTTTACCACTTGTGACCAAAGCTGTATCAACTTTGGACAGCTTGCAAACAAGAAGGCTTTGCCAGAGCTACTCTGACAACTTGCTTGCTGCAGCATAGTAGCAGATATTTATTACAGAGCCAGACAGTGGAGATGCAGCTAGCCTAAGGGGAACAGATACAACAAAAGGCATGAGACGATGCCGCTGGTAAGTGATAGGAAGAAAGGGACAAATTGTTCTAACCAAAATCATCATGTGAAACAGAGAAAGGGTGCTAAACACAGAAAACGAGTATTGAGAAACCTGCTCTTATAGCTAACACAGCGGTATGTTCACATCAGGAAGGATGCTCTGAACCCTGAGGCACTGAACTAAGAACCAAGATATGTTTGTTCAGCTTCCAGCTCAGCCAGGTTTCCCATCTGAGACTGGATCTGCTCATCTCCCTGTCTTCAGTTCTGTAGCTGCAAAATATCCCCCTCTCCTCATTGCTGCTCTTTTAATGGAGAGCATTTTGCAGAACTGTCCGTGAGCTTGTGAGGGGTGACTCTCCGCAGCGGCAGTGGCTCTGACAGCACTGCCAGAGAAGAGCAGCGGCAGGAGAGTGCAGGCCATGATCATCACCTGCTGCCAGCACTCGTGTGTAGGCACAACACCGCCGTGGTTCTCACGTGGAAAACCTTTGGGGTACAGCAAGGTCTGGGGTTAACTCCAGGGCCCATTTCTAGCTCTTTGGAAGGGCTTTGAACTTCTTTTGTCTAACCAGCAGCCTTCAGCCACCCCATTGCACTGAGGCTGAGGTCTCATATCCACTGTGTGACAGCTAAAGCAGCCACTGGAAGGAATGGGAAAGATGAGATAGATCACAGAAGGGCCTTGTCCCTTTATAGCCATTTTCTGCAGTCTGAGCTAAAGCTGTCTATGCACACAGTGTAGGCACAGTTGCATGCATCTCAGCTTTTTAACAACTTTCAGGGCCTTTCAGCTAGAAGTCACTGCACATGCAAGTGCTGGTATTTACAACTAACCAACAGCCAGAAATGAGGACAATACACTGCTGCACTGCAAAATGGCCAGCAAAGTCTGCCTCCTACTTCTTCCATTATATATATTTTTCTTTTTTGTGTTTTTTTCTTTTTATTCAGTTGTTTGGCAGCACTTGGGCTGGGTTTCTCTGTCAATATCCATCTCAGGCTGAACCTCTGTGGAAAATTTCAGTCAAAATTATTCAGCCATTTCTGAGCACACAAGTAGAAATACATTATTACAACCAGAAAAAGAATTCTGACAGAGTCTGCTTTGGGTCAAAAAATACTTTTCCTTATGCTTGTGAAAGGCTGCCAAAGACTGGATGAGTTACAAGCCTTCGAAATGTCACAGTTCATATACGCTCAGATAAAACCCAGTGAGCAAAATCTCTGAGGGTTCTGTCTGAACTTAACACACTTCATTTTCTTGCAAAGCTTAGCACTCCCCAGACCACACAAGTACAGACCAGCTGGGTACAGCTGCTATGAAGACCTACACAGTAGCAGCTTCGGGTGAGGGTGGGTTTGAGGCATTGCTCTGGCAGAGACAAGATTTTGATCACATCACTTGCAGAAACTTCTCTTTGCAGCTTCAGTTAAACAAAAGGAAAAAATAAAAAGAAAAGAAACCCCATGCGCTCAGCAGGAAGAGCTGTGTGAGACAACGTTTGCCAGTTAGAGATGATAGGACGGAAAGTAGTTAAAGAAAGTTAAACATAGTTAAGAAAAGTCTATTTTTATTAGACGGACCCATGAAATTCCATAGTCGTATTCTGACAGATGTAGCTGATTGTCAGACTTGGCTGGTAGCAAATTCTGCGGTATCTTTTTGGTAAACAACTATCTCCTCAGACTGCTTACAGCAGCAACAGACAAGCCCTGCTTCTGCTGGAAACATAAAATGTTTATCCACCACCTGCTAGGAAGGCTTTTGTTACTTGAAATTTGTCTTTTGAGCTCTGTGGAAAGCAAGTATGTATTCTAAATGTATTTTCAAATAATGAAGCAGTTTTGATGCCTTAAAACATGTTTTCTTCAAAATAAATAACAGGGTTTAGCACTTGAATTGACTTTTAAATGGTTATAAAAATGCTTAGGATGGAACACCCTAGAGAGAATAAGTTTCTCAGTTCCCAGAGAGCCAGACTGTAAATCCCTCACTGTCAAAGGCAAACAGCTATTCACATGCATAACCCTGTGAGCACTGGTGTGAGCAATTCTTCATTGCCAGGAATAAGCCTTCATATTTCTTGCTCAGTACAGCAAAAATAGTCATCATCAGTGGATGCTTTCCCCACGACATTCTCCGAAATGTGCAGCAAACATCCATCTGGAATGATATCTCATATTAAAAAAAAAACCAACACCAGAAACCACTATTTACTGGAGCACAAGTTAGATGCATTTTTGGTGGAAAAGCATATTCTCAACACCAGGATGCACTGAGAATTTTGTTTTACAGAAACATGGAACAAAACACCTCACACTATACAGGCAACATAAAACAGTCAACAGCAAGACGTGCTGGTCAGTCTTGACTGCAGCTGAAGGTCAGCCAGGCAGTACGAGAACAGAGCACCTCAAGCCCTCTACTGCTGCTCCCATCAGCTATTATTTATAATTGGAGCCTGGTGCTGGAGAATATGAAAGATAAATAGTAACATACCAGCAGGCATTTCTCAACAAAAGCATCATTAAAACACTGAAAATGGACTTTTTTTAGAAATCTTCATCTACTCTAGCAGAATTCTCCCCTGCATACTGGCAGCACTATTACAAAGAATAGATCTCTGGATTTTAGAGCCAGAGAACATTGCTAGCAATTTTGCCTGACCTAAATATACAAAATCACATCCAAATAAAATAGTTTTAAAATTATGCCATTAAGGTCATATAATCCAGCATTTGAAAGTCTCAAAATGGCAGTATTAAGGTTTCCTGCATGACCTTAATTCAGCAATCCTTGATTGAGCCTCCCTCAGCGTTGCATTATATGACTGCAGGGAATGGACAAGGCCCCTTAAATAGGTAGCTAATCAGCTTCTACTTTTGCACTTGTTCAACTTGTATCTCAGAGCAGCAGCTCACACATACCGCATAAACCCAGGCCCAGAACTGGCCGCCATTTTGCAGGTCATTTCAGGCACAGAGCAATGCTCTGGGTGACCCCAGGCTGCAGCAGTCATGGAGCATTCAGAACCAGTATGTCAAGGCTGAGACCAAAGGAATGGGAAAGGCACGGGCCACATAGTTAGAGCCCTTGTGAAATCTGTCTCTATTTTAAGATTCTGAGTGCAAAACTTAAAACTTCTGCCTTACTACTTTTAACCTGTTGTGCCTGCAATCCTTTACTGGTAAGAAAGTACCTGCCTCTAGATGTACACAAAAGAGCTTGTGCCCAGGTAACGCTATGGTTCTCAGCAGCAATCTTGCACCTACATTCCAAAAGAAATCCCGTACTTACTCTTTTCTGACCTTTGTGGTCTACTGTTGTAATATACTCATAAATAATATACTTGTAATGTACTACAAAGGCCACAAGGAAAGGTGCTGTGCCTGCCCTCTCCTTTATCACACTTGTTAGCACACTGATCAGAGCATTCACATCAGGCTGAAGAACCCTGTGTTTCAAAGTATCCTTTCCCTAGATGGGTTTGTGCACATTCTGGGGAACATTTCCATTCCATCAAATCAGCATTTTGGGAGCAGCCGCACACGCCAACAACAGTACTGCCTACCAGTGTGGCTGGACACTGATATCACAGTTCTTTATCTGTTAGCACAATTATCTTTTGTTTCCAAAGCATCCAGCTCAACACAGACTGATATGTTCTTTTTTCGAATACTTTAAGACACACGTTTCAGATGTAACAAGGCAAATACTAAGTCAGGTAAAGGATTTCGTATCTGCTACTTTGGATCACCTGCACCCCTCAGTATAACCTAATATGAACCCAGGAACTGGAGATGATAGCTAAGAGAGCTCTCTTCTGGACAAGTAAGGCAAGTAGCAAACTTCTAGTCCTTTAAGTCAGCTTTGACAATCAAACATTTGACAAAAAAACTTAAATGTATACAGCCCTTCCAAAGAATATGTCCCTACTGCACAGCACAGTGCCATGCAGAGACACCCAGGCTAGCAAGCCTGCAGTTTCTAATTGGTAAAATAAACAGCAACCATACACAAGAAACGACAGTTGCTCTTCTAGGCACAGATCCTGGTAAAGCCACAAGATCAAAGAAAGACTCTACATTTCCTAAGTTTGAAAGCTGTCAGAAAGCAGCATTCTTTCACTGTTTCCATTCCCTGCAGACCTGGACAAGCCAGAAGAATTTGTTCAACTGCAGTGAGAGCTACACCAGCATTTTTACAATGTCACGAAATTTCTTGCTCTACCGCCTGGTTTCTGACTCTGTACTCATGCAACCTAATCCTCCAAGCTCCTGTGCTGAGGAGAACAAAATCTGTGAATGCTTTGAAGACCCCAGGCAGGTAATTCCTAAGGTAATTCTGAAAGCAAAACAAAGTGACAGTTTGCTTCCTGATCCGTTTTTCTAGGAAAATTACATTTTACGGCCAATTCTGTCCTTACACGCTGACTATAAAATTAACTTATTAGCTGACTCAACTCCATTTTGTGTGAAGGATTGAGAAGGATTGCCTCCAGTCCTTGTCCCTTTAACTCTAATTATCAAGTGTATACCAGATTAAATTCAGAATGAAGTAGCCGGGTCAGGCAATCTACTTAAAGTTTAATGGAAGTTAATGATTCATTGATCAAACTCATTTATGTCTAATTAAAGCCTTCCTGCATTATAAAAGGCAAGGGGGAATTTTTATAAGGCACCTCATTCTCCCTCTGCGCATGGCAGATTTGCTGCAGAATTGAATGGAAAATTCACAGCATCTGTCTTTCATGAGTACATGGTTTGGCAACAGCCCCGTTGATTTTAAAGTATAATTGTTTTAGATGATTTCATCAAGTGGATGGGGTTTACATAATGCTGCCAAATAAGTACCAATATCCAGCTGCACACAGCTAGGTTGGAAACTCAGCTTGCATGCACCAGCACCAGCTCACAATGGTGACGTTCAGGGAGCATAATGATAACGATACCTGCAAGTGGCTCTCTAGCATCAGCCTCACTGGAGTAAGGCAGCAGTGATGTTAAGGCTGAGAAAGGAAGGAAAGCTTTCCATTGCATGTGGATTCACGTCAGGCACTGCTCAAGCTTCAAAACTGGTAAAGCATCTGAGGCATTCAGAGCACAGCACAGATAGTGTTCAGCATTCAAGCGTAAACAAGAATGACAGGCAACCCACTGCAACACGCAGGTTTTATTCTTTCCTCTACTGACTGTCCCCTCTTATTAAGTACTTTCTAGACACCATCTTGTATATAAATATGTGATCACACTACAATGCCCTTATTGAGAGGCTATCTACCAGAACATTACTTTTGGCATATTTATGCAAGACAGTAAAATCAAACAGGAATACCATGGCCTACTTACATATTCAATGTTCTGTTACATGGTTTTAAATTTTATATCATTCATGTGAAGAGAAAAACCCCAACTTTTTACAGCCTGAGGCTGCTGGGGTAAAGAAAGCACTTTTTATTTTCCATTTTTCTCTTCTCTCTAATTTGAAATGATTGGTTCCTCACATGTTAACAGCGTTATACAGTCTCTAAAATGATGCTTTTCAAACCTTTTTTGATGTATAGGTGTATAAAATGGCATAATAGCCTAAATTACTCTGGAGAAATAAAATTAAATGTAGTGCAATTTTTGCCTTCTTTGGTAATCTACAGTCCTATCACTCCTCAGGGGTCTACCAAATACAGGATAAAAAAAGCTGGCCTTGAAAGATGATGGACAGTTTAAACAGTTTTGTGTTAGATCAAGTAACAGGCTTTCGTGTGATAGAACTGTACTCTTTCCCCCTCCCCCCCACTCCAGGTTGTTTTAGTTGTATGGTATTTTGCTAATCTGTATGGATGTCTAACGATAACTTTTTGACCTATTCCTTCTGCTTCTTGCTCATTAAGTCCCAGTGGAGTGCTAGTTCACTGTCTTCAAAATCACATTTTTACTTTGCATTCCTGATTGTCCAGTATAATTGTCCTTTAACTAAACTTGCACTTCCACTCACTGCAAAGTTAATATGAATGGTTGCTTATACATTAAATGGATACCGCTTGCCAACAAGTACTTGACTTGTCCCAAATAAGTGCTTTGAGCCTGAGCAGTCATAGTTCACAAAGCAGCAACAGG
>JAVHNF010036008.1:1895-14422 GCA_034783455.1 Micropsitta finschii
CCTCCACCCCCCCCCCCCATCTTCACAAGCAAACCTGCAACAAAGCCACCGCAACTCCAGAAGGAGCAGGGACCATAAGCATCTAAGAGGAAAAGGAATCTTCTTGCTCCTATTGTTCTTTTCATATATTTTATTGTATGTTTATGCTGCTGTTGTTAAATCCCAGCCGCCCGGTACTCCTTGCCGTTAAACCACGGCTGCATCCAGCCTGGCACTGCTGGCTGAAGCCGAGCCACGGATGACTTTGGCTCCGCAGCAGGAGCTCTGCAGCTCCGCAGCAGCAGCGTTGCGGTGCCCGCTAAGGCACACACCCCCTTGGCAGCCAGGCGTTGCCCTTTTAAGAAGCCCGGGTGCTGGCTCAGGTAGGCAGAGCCTGTGTGCAGTAGTCGCTCCTATGGCAACCCAATAGAATGGGATCACTTCATGAATATTCCCAGGAGCAGGAGCTGCATGAGGAATAAGTGATGACAGTGATGTAAGCAAGCAGTGGCTGCTGCAGGTTGCAGTTCATTGTGTTATTGGCCGGCAGGTTGAAGAGTTTGAGGCACCCGGGCTTGAGCTTGGCTTTCTGGATGATGTCTGCCCGCCGAGAGACACGGCACATTTGCATCTCGATGCCAACATGGCAAAGCGGCTGCTGCTGCTGCCGCCCTCCCTCACCTTCCAGCAAGAAGTGTGTGGCTCTCCTCTAGACTTCTTGCCGGGTGCTCTGGATCTGAACAGACAAGGATTGCAGTAACACTCACCAAGGGGAGACAAGCAGCAAGTAGCCAAATCGGGACAACAGAGGAGGGGGGGGGCTTTTTTTGCCTTCTCTCTTTTTTTTTTTTTCCTCCTTCCCTTCTGGATGCAGAGCTTGTGTTTTGATGCAGAGCCTGTGGATGCCACAGTCTGGTAAGGAGATGACACGCCAGTCTCTGGTCCCTTCTGCCCCTTGAGCTGGGAGCAGGGGTCCGGGGGCAGTGACAGTTCCACTCCTTGGGCAGAGTGGGGGGTCTCTCCCTCTTACTGAGCAGCAGCAGCAGCAGCCATGGACAAGCTGCCCCCCTCCATGCGGAAGAGACTCTACAGCCTGCCCCAGCAGATAGGACCCAAGGCGTCGATCATGGACGAGGAGGAAGACAGTGACAAGGACACCCGGAGGAAAAGCATCAGGCTGAAGCCACTGCCTTCGCCCTCTGCTGGGAGCACCCGGGCTCTCGGGGGAGACCCTGGCCGAGGGGGTGACCCCGGCCTCGTGGAGACAGAGGCGGGCAGCAAGGGTGCCAAGACCAGCACCAACGGGGACTGCCGTCGCTTCAAAGGGAGCCTGTCCTCGCTGACCAGCAGGCACCTCCACGACGCGGCTGAGGAGAAGAGGCTGATCGGCGTCGAAGGGGAGCCGGCCTCCCCCAGTGAGGACAAGAGCCCCCCTGGCAGTTCGGAGCTGGAGCAGGGACTGCCAGCGCCTCCCCCACCAGCGTCCCCCCCGGAGCTCCAGCAGCAGCCCCCTCGGGCTTGCTCCTCTACCTCCATCAAAGTGGAAGGAGGTGGAGGGTGCGACCAGATCACCCCAGATGAGGAGCAGAGGCTGGGCCAAGCCGGTTTCATGCAGAGGCAGTTTGGGGCCATGCTCCAGCCGGGGGTCAACAAATTCTCCTTGAGGATGTTTGGCAGCCAGAAGGCCGTGGAGAGAGAACAGGAAAGGGTTAAGTCTGCTGGGTTCTGGATCATCCATCCCTACAGCGACTTCAGGTACAATCCCCCCTCCTGGCCCACCCGAAACTAGCTGGTCTCCCCTTCCCATGTCCAACTCAGATCTTTCTGCACAGTGCACACACCCAGGCAGAACTTTCCTTCATTTCCTAGTCAGGGGAGCTGGAGGACACATCCAGCCAAACAATCTGCAGATTTCATTTCTATTTAAGCTTAGTTCTAGTGACCCCACTCTAGTAGTAATTCTAATTTGTGTTTTTAAACCAACAAATGTATTTTCACATTGGCTTTTTATAAGGGAAATCCTCTGTAAATTCAGTGTAAATGGGGAAAAATGTTCCCACCTGATGCACAACTCTTGGACAAAAAGTGTGGTGGCTGCTGCTGTGTAACTAGTCCTACACCTCCAGTTCAGAACATAGGGTCTGCCTGATGCCTGGTTCAGATCCTGGTTTTGTACCTCTTGAGTCCTCTCCCTTGTTCCCAAAGAGTTAGGGCAGGATGTTGCTACTGTTGCTGTTCCGTGTGGCTTTGTGCTGCAGCATCGCTTGTCAGGAATTGGTATGTACAGGGCAGAGCAGCAGTCATTAAGAAGGAGCTTAACACCTTCAGAGTCTTACAGAGAAAGATTTTCTCTTTTGCATCTGCAGACCCATATTTGCAAAATTCATTTGGGTAGGAAATAGTTAACATTGTCTTTGTGAAAGTAATGGCTTGCTTTCACTCAGACAGCAGCGTTTCCATGAAGATTAATAAGGACATTAACTTGTAAACCCTACAGCCATTTTTCATGGAGTTCTGTATAGCAGAGAGGTTGGCTTAGGGTATTTCCCTGTCTCATGCCCAGGTGAATCGTCCTCTGCAATATGTATATAAAGTACTGCAATCAATAATTAATTACTTAGCACAGTCAATGGCTAAGGTTTATTGCTTCAACTTTCATTACAGCTGGCTTACACCTCACATTTAAAAGCACACAGAAGAGCATTCTTCAAACACATATCTATCAAACAGTATGATTTTATGGAATTCTTGGGCTCTTCATGAAACCTTACATTGGTCCCTGAATACAGTTAGAAAGAAAGATAATGGCAGGAACGAATTGCAGGGTGGTTTTGGGTGCCTTAAGACGGAAGCCTCTTGATGCCACCTCCTAGGGGTTTAGCAAGCAGTCCACATGCTTAGAAGACTCAGCACTGGCACCAGATTCCTACACATTTACTTGGATTAACAAATGTTATTAGAAAGCTCTGTGAATTGGAAGACTGCACTGTCATTTGAATTCAGTGCATTCCAGTCTCCCGAGCACACAGCTGACCGAGCATATGAGGGTTTCCAGGAGCTACATCATGATACATAGTCCTTGCAAGTACAATCTTACTCAAACTCAGATGGGAAAGAGTCTAAAATTGCCTCCCAGTTGTGACTGATCAAGTCATAACTCACAAACATGGTGAAATGGGAGAGTCATTAGCTTTGAAAGGAACAAACCCAGTTTCATACTCTTGGCTATTGTTTGGATTATTTGCTATGAGTCTGGAGTTTAACTACTTTGCTTTCCCAGGTTATCCTAGCAAGGTGTTCTCAGTGTGTCACACCCTCAAGGAATTTTGGCTTTAGTCTCAGGGTTGTATTTGGGTTTATACAAAAGTAGCATTCAGTTTGCATATCTTTTATGTATCTGTACAGTGGATCCATTCCCTTCCATCTTTCTGGCTACGTTTTCAGCACAGAACCAGGCTGGCAAACTTCAGTGACAGGATTGTAGCAGTAGCTGAGGTAACCACCTTGCCCAAGGTGAGATGCTCCTAAGAGTTTATGTTTTGAAGATTCTTAGTGAACCAGTCCTGCCTCCTTAAAACAGCACAGGAAACTAGGAGGTGAGTTTTGACTGCTGAAGTACTCGGCCATAGGGCCACTCCTAGCCTTGCACAAAGGACTGAGATATACAGGCAAGCTTAGACTCTGCCCAGCCAGAGGATCACACTGAGGCTGCTAACAGCCATTCGTATGCATGCAGCTATATATGTATATATGCATGTGTGACTCCTTGGTATTAATCCTCCCCAGTGTAGCTTTGCATTTGTGCAGAGAAAGCACAGTGAGTTGGGTATCTGTACCCCGCTGCAAGACACCCTCTCCTTGGGGTCAGATTCACCTGGCTGCTTTGTGTTTCCTCTCAGTTAATGCTAGAAGCCTTGCACACATATATGTGCCTTCTCCTACTGTTCTATACCAACATCAGATGGAACAGTGGTACTGACTGTGCAAACAGACATTTAAAGAGGTGGAGAGGAGCTGGATGTTCTACCCTATGGCCAGTATGTGTATTTTCCAGGGAACTTTGTTCACCTCTGCTTCTGGGTCACTTGCAGCATATCTGTTTGAATATGAATATGCTTAGAGAGAATGCGTGGGCTTCCATGAAAAATGACCTCTGAACAATGGCTGCCTTGAAGGAGAAGAGTGGGAGCGTTCCCAGATACTCTTTGGGTTTTGTATTCCCTCCTCCTCTGAATACTGCTAAAGCATCTATCTTGGAAACATCTCACATGAATAATAATATTCTCTGACCTCTGAAATGCAGCAGATTGCACCAAAGAGCAGATATTATCAAACTGTTTGCAAGAGCTCCATCCTTGACCCAAAGGACTCTTTTCTGCTTTGAAAATTACGCAGTGCAATGCGTGATTGCTCCTTGTTACAGATGGTTGCAGAGTCTGGAGCATCAGGACCTTATCTCCATTATCCTGCACTTCTCTGCCACCAAAACTGCACAGCAGCATTTGGTGGACATGGTTCAAGTTAAATATTTAGACTCAGATCTTGGTTTCTGTCTTTTTGGAGAAACGAGTTTCAGCTCTGAGAGTGAGCTGTATCTCCAAGCATTGTGGTAGAGCTCCAGAGCTTGTGACTCTTGTCTCAGTACAGCTTGAGATGGGAAGTTTTGAATGGAACGCTCCAGTCTATTTACTGGAGCTCACTTCTGCTGCAAAATGACATAGGTGTCATTCCTCTGCCTTCATGGAGTTGCTTCTCCTTCGCAGTATGTTAGAGAAGTTCCTGGTTTAGCATAAAGCAGAGGCTTTCATCATAGGCTTATTGCATTATCCTTTTAGCATCTAACATGGCTAATTCCAGTGGCAAATCTATGACCCTCCAAGAGTAAAGCAACTTAATATAGATTAAGGCTCTGTTGATTTCTGCTTTTAGTCCATTGTGAGGGGAAAAGACACCAAATGACCTTTATAAAAACCAAACTCCCTGCCCCTGAGTACTCATGACTAATGCAGTGGACTAGGTCTGGAAGCACTTAAAGGTGGCTTAGCAATTTCTAATGAAAATAAGAATCCTAGCTTCATTTCTGAGGTGCAGCTGTATGTGCTAACGGCCTGAGTTTAGTTGCATCTGGGGTTGATTGCACATCAGTGCAGAGCCAAACGCTGTTTCCTAGATCAAGATTTATCTGTGACTTTGAAAGCTTTTCCACTGGGTAGATAGAATTGTAATTTACTGCTAAGAGAAAGCATTGATCCAGTGCAATCGGTTTAATAAAAAAATTCCAGACAAAAAATGATCTATCTAGTTTGTAGCTGACTGAAGCATATTGGGCGTAGCTGCTCTCCAGAATTGCTTGTAAAAAGGTGTAGCATGCTGCTTTTAGAAAGGCCTGAGAACAGAGACACTACCCGAAGGACCAGAATAGTCCAAACAGTGGATGTAAATAGAACTGCACATAATTCACTGCCCAGTAATCTATTAACTGCTTCACAGAAAAGAGGAGCTGCTGCCTCCTTGAAAACAATGGAAAATATCCCACTTGGTAGCAGACCCAACTTCGGATTTTAGGAGTTGTCTTTTCATTGGTCTCATTTACTCATGATGGTTGCGTGCAAACAGATCCCATTTTTCATTTGCTTCCTCCGCCAAAGCCCCCTGTCTGCTTGGGAGCCTGGGGAGATTTCTGTGGCACCCAAAGGAATTGATGCTCGGGGAGGGGAATTCCTGCAGAACAAAGTCATTTGCTCCCCTTCTTGCTGCTCCAGACCTCTGAGCTGTGTCATTCAGGGACACTTGTGGGGAGCCAGTAGGATTTACTCATTCCAGTACTAAACACTGAACCCAATAGCAGTGATGGGATTGAGCGAAAGTGGGGAGGATGCGTGTTTCCCTTTTCCACTCTCTTGAGTAGAACCGATTCCCTGCATTCCTGATGGGAATACTGCTCCAGCAATGGAGTCTGTTCTTCCTAAGCTTTCACTGCGTTGTGAGGAGGGTGAGCAGTGTGTGAAGCATACAGCACTGCTTCATGACTGCAGGTCACTTGGGTGGCTGTTGCTCTCCCTGCTCTCAGGCAATAATGCCCTTTTCTACAGCCCAGAATGCTGCTGCTTGCACCCGCCTTGCTTCGCCTTCAGAGGCTGCCCACAGCAGCAAGCTCCCCTCATATGACTTGCCCACTGCTCATAGCAAACTAAAATGCAGGCTGCTGTGTGAGCCTTATGTCCTGCAGATTGAAATCTGGGTTCAGAGAAACCTCTGCTTAGAGGGAAAGGTCAGGGACACAGTTGCATTCACAGCAGAACCTGTCATTAGAAACAAAACCAAAGTGCAGCTCAGGCCCAGGTTTATTGCTAGGCAGCTCAGTGGCTGTGCTGGCTTCTTTTTGTTTTCATCCTGATGGCAGTTGCCTCAAAATAGTGTGGGGACACCGCTTGCTGAGGAGGGGGAGATGCTTTCTTGAAGTCACATCTTGCTGTCTTTACTGCAGACAACTTTTCTGCCAATTCCCAGGGCAGCTTTGCTGGAGCAGAATGAGAGGAATAATATGCAAGATAATCCAAATCCCACTGAACAGCATGGGTTGGATTTCTGTTCTCTTCAGTGGATTGTGAATCAGGCCACAGGAGAAGAAACATGGTTTTCTGACCATAAACTAAGGAGACCAAACTGCTGCAGCCACACTTCCCATGGCCACAGGCAAGTCATCATATCTTCACATCATGACGGGGAGGATAAAAACCCCACACTAGAAAATCAGTGTGGGGATACAGATTTTAGTATGAGACAGGTTCAATGTTAGAAAAGGCAGCATTTGAAATAGGAGCGCCTTGGTAGGAGAAACACCTCAGTGTATCACCATAATAAGTTTTAAGACTATAATCATATTACAGTACTTTCAAGTATGTTCAGGTGCAGAAACTGAGATGAAAGTGTATAAATAAATACTAAAACAAGAATTGAGATTTAAGACTAAGATTTTCTACATAAACTTAATTTAGGCCCTTCAAACATCTCGCTGCCACTAGATGAACACATTATCTCTGCAGAAAAACCCATCCCTCATCCAGTGCACACAGGGATGGTTCTTTTGTGAAAAACATTGCCTTGGTGTAGTCGGTTTGAGTACCTGTTTTGCAGAGGACATAGCATTACGCAGCATACCTTATGTTTAGAGCTCTGCCTCTGTGGGAGCAATCATTCAGAGGATTGAGCAGCCAGCCAGAGGAACCCTATGCCACCCACCCTCTTCCCAAGCCTCTGATGTTTGTTAGTTTAGCTGTTGTTACAGCAAACTGCCCCCCCTATGTTGGGGGGGGCCAACATAGCTGTAAATAATAATATAGTGTTCTCTTTAATCACCACATAAGAACATTATTGTAATCTCAGTTTTGGGTTGAGTGATTTGTCTAACACCTCTGCAGGAACTTTTTGGCAGAGATGGGCTCACCAGGGCACCGCTCATCTTCCCTCGCCATCACATCTCACTCTGCAGCTCCTTATCTCTTTCATTGCAAACCTTCCAGATAGTGCAAGAAATGAGCTCCTATAGAAAATCTCTCTCCTGCACGTGTCTGCCTCAAGCCCTTCCTCTCATCTCAGATGAATTCTATGGGAAGAACTGTTTTGAATCTTCTAATGACAGTAACAAAATATAGTTAACCTCCGTTCTGCTATTTCATAACCTGAGCTTTTGACTTTGCAGTCTCATTTTTAATGCAGTGCTTTCGTACAGTTGTTAAGGTTTTAAAAAGCAAATCAATCCCTATCCTCATCACAGTCATCTCTCTGGATTCAGTGGCAGGTGTGTATCTTGTCAAGGAGATGCTCCACTGCCCTCTGCTCTGAATTAAGCAATGGCTGTAGCAGGTAGATACAGCAAAGCAACGATGATGCACCAGGTTCTTGGGTTACTCTCCAGGCTTCGAAAGGAAATACTCTGCTTATTACAAACTCTCTCCTTGTTCTCTCCCCATCTTCTACCCCATTGTCTTGACCCTGTTGTTTTCCCCATCCTTCACTTCATGTTTGTGTTTCTTATCCCACCAGTCCCATCTCCATTATCTGGGCTTCTCAAGGCAGATTTCTTGGCCAGCCAGTCCTAGGTCCTGGTACCCACTCACCGTCTGATCACTGTTTTGCACCTGGCTTTAGTTCTCAGTAACGCCCCTCCCGTGCCCCTGCAGTGTTCCAGTTGCAATGTACTGCACTTGGCTCTTCACTCAGGCTGGTTCCCTCCCTTGCCAGTCTCCATCCTTCAGGGTTTTTTTCTGGGGCCTCTCCCCAGATTAGTTTCATCTCCTTTTATATGTTCTTAGTTGCTGTTGTCCCTCTGACTCTTCAGACAATCTCAGTTTTCTCAGGCCCTTCTTTCCTTCCTGATTTAAGAATGGATCATTTTGCCTGGTAATTTAAAACCCTTTCACATTATGTCTTTCCATCCTTGGACACTTTCAGCCCAGCAATGTTTAGATAAACTCTACCCATTTTTTACCTTTTAAACTTAAACTACCTTGATCCTCAGAGCTGAGCATTTAAAATGATGAATTTGCATAGAAGCACAGTCTCCACTGCATTGGTGTGAAATAGATTTTATTTTAGGAAAAATGTGTTTTCTGAAGGTGTTTACTGGTAGGCACACACAGAATGTAGGACTTTTCAGTATTGTTCTAAGCAGGTAAAGTGAAGTTTTCAAGACAGGGTTATTCTGGTTAGGTAATGGTGCTGGTGCTTTCTGTGGCACTGAGGTTTTTCTGCTGTAGAGTCATTGCTGCTGCACTGAAACCCATTTATTACACAGATAAAAGAGCAATCTTTGTCTGGGGTAACAGTGTCATTTTAGCTTGAGATCATTGAAATATGTCTTTGTTTCTGATGTGTTACAAGCATCTCATTAGCAAGCCCATGAATCCCTCAGTTTGCTCTTGAACCCATCTATCTGAGCTTTCCTCTCTGCCAGAGGATAGATTCCTCCCTTTCTCGTACGTTTGAAAGCTGTGTTGGTGCCAAGGCAGTTATAGGTCAATTGAGTTACTGTTAGTTCTAATTGGCACTCTAACAAGCTATTAAATCCATTTACCTACAGATGAATGTCACTCAAAAACAAAGGTGCCAAGTCCTTTGCTGCCTTTGAGAACTTGAGAAAACCCCAGTTCTACCAGTGCCACTGGTGAGTGTAAGAGAAAGGCCGGGCTGTAGGGAAGTGGCCAGTGAGAGCAAAGATGTCACCCCTGAAGGTTTATGCCACGAGGTCTGGGCTGTTCCTGTGTGCAGGGGGGAGACTGTTTCCAGAACTTGGGGTCAAGAGGAAGAATTAGGAAAATTACCAACTCAGGGAAATGATGTTCCCTGTTTGTAACAGCACATGGATTTGTTTCCATGTGGAGAGACCTCCGTCCTCTGTTCCTCTATTGGTTCTCAGTGTCCCACATGTATTCCTGTGACTGCCGATGCAGGTGTAGGATCCACAACCATCTTTCAAATCAGGCAACATTGGCTGGGGACATTATTACCTTTTTGGTGTCTGGTGATCTATAACTCCATGAGATTTACTTGCTCGGTGTTGCACAAGGGTCAGAGTTATTGTGGTGAGCAGGGTTGATTTAAGTTCTGTGCTGAAACATTTAGGTAACCTCCTCCTTTAGCAGCTATACAGTGCTTATTCCCACATTATCCCAGCATTTCTCAGTGAGACAGTTGTAAAACAGTAATTTTTCAGCCTATAAGTCAGGACAAGGTTTCTTGACCAAGCGGCACTGCAAGTTCACCCCGAGGTCTTCAAATCAAAGCTGCTTTCTATATGACAAGCAGTAAGAGCTGCTCAGGTATCCTTGCTGAAGCGGGCAGATGAGAACACAGCTTGGCTCTGAGCAGCTCTGCAGTGCTGACAGCAATAAAGCCAGGGTTTTGTCAGCAAACAAAGCAGTTAGGACTCCAGAAAGAGAGGAGAGAGAGCAGATGTGTGCTGGGCTAACAAGGTGCTATTATAGAGACCTTTTTTTGCCCCTTTTCCATCATGAATGGTTTGCTACCTGGGAAGTCCCTTTACAAATTGAAATTATTCATTCCATGCAGTATATTCACAGTGGCTGACATCAAATGTGGTCACTCTGTGCCTAGTATCAGCACCAGGCTAGTAAATCCAGGCTGTTCACTCCCAAGGAGATGCTGCATGCAGCGGGGGAAGACAGTGCCAGTGGGAGCAAAGCAGGGGAGCATCCAAAGGGGAATTGCAAGGTCAGCTTGAGGGCCCATCACTTGGACATGATAGGGGCACAACTGCTACCCCAGCGATGCACAAAAGCTAATCTCATTTGTGGTTGCCTCGTCCAAATGTGCTAATTAAGGATTTAAATCTCTGCCTCTTTGGACAGAGAGGTTGCCTGTGTTTATGCATCTATTGTCACGGAGCTGAGAGGCAGGAGAAGTGCTGCAGGTTGCCAGCTCACTCTAGTGTAGGAGCTGTAACTCCTGGGGTTTTGAATTTTCACAGCTGGTTCTTGTGACTGCCAGGAAATCAGTAGCTGTACCCTGAGTACCTCACCCCTGGACACAGCTCCAGGGAGGCTGGGTGCACAGGAGCTCTGGTGAGATTCAGATATCCTGGTCAGAGCTGCTTGAGCACTGTTACAGTCTGATGCTCAGTTCCACCCCCTGCGTGTTTGGGGGATGGAAAGCCCAGTGAAGTGCAGCTGGATTTCCCTGGCTGTGGGAAAGCAATGTCTTGCAAAGTTATCAGCACTCGAAGCCTGTGAGGGAGATAAGGGCTGCATTCCCTAGACTCGGGGACTCCACTTTAGTCAGTGCCTTCCTCCCAGTGGCTGTTCTTCACACACGATTAGAGGGCAAGGTGCTAACTCATCCCAGTTCTGCCATCGGTGTCACCCGGTGCAATGTCTCATCTGCAGAGCAGGGGTGTGTGCGCCTGCGTGTGTGTGTGTGTCTGGGGGCCAAGAGGGAGCGCAGGCCCCGTGTTACCCAGCTCTGCTCTGCTGCTTCTTGTCCCCTCTGTCCAGCTCTGGGATGGTGCAGAGCACTGGGGTGTGTGCTGAGCGAGTGCAGGGACGTGGTGACTCTCTGCAGAGAAACAGGAGTTGCAGTAGGCAGGGTGAAGCAGTGCAAAGGTGATGTTTGCTGGCAGCATCAGGGCTTGGATGAGCTCTCCCAAGAGTCCAGATGATAAGAGAAATGATAATGATGCCTGACTCTATGCAGGTTTTTAACAATAGCAAGCCCGATTTCATTGAGCACAAATTCTTGATGCTTGATCTTTCCCCCTTTGTTTTGTAGCAATAATGCATTCATAAGTTAGACTTCTATTAATAACACAAGGAATATTTTTCTTCCATCTCTGGTTGTCTGTGACTTGTGGGGAGGGCAGGAGAAAGAACCAGTCTAGGTTACAGCTCATGGGCTCTTCACCTTAATGCCTTTACAAAGCATTTGTGTCATTCTTCCATTGCTCATTTAGCTGCATATACACTTGGAATCATAAGCAATGGATAGAAGGACAAACTGGAAGGCAGGTCAGGCATCTTGTGGAGACTCTGGGAGCCATCCTGGGCAGAATACACTGTGCCTTGATCTCCAGCTTTGAAAAGGGGTGATGGTATTGCCAGGGGCTGTGGAAGGTGCTGTAGAACTCTGAAAGATTTTAACATAGCAGAAGATGCCAGAGTTGATGTCAGCAAGTATATGGTTCATGTCTAGGAGGTGGTTCCATGAGGCTTTCTTCATGACTGTTCTTTTCTGTGTACTGCTGTAGATTTGGTTACATCTCTTGTCCGTGTTTTGCAAGGACCCCAAAACTGAGTAGATCCATGTACTGTGAGGGAATTTCTGGGTTATTTGTCTTACTAAGGAAACCAGTTACCAGTGCCTGCACACTTCCAGTATGGTGCTATATTGTGTGGCATGATAAGAACTAGGCTGGGAAAAGATAAAAAAAAGCCTGCATGGGAAGGGAGACAAAAGGAACTTCACCTTTTGTGTCTGTAAATGAGAACTGTGCAGCACCTGCGTGGGCTTTGGAGAGGCCCTGAAAAGGAGAAGATCCTGTGCATTGCAAGGTGTACTCCTTTTCAATGGGAGTACGTGGCCTCTTGGCTTTAGTAAACACTCCTGAATAAAAGGTCTGGCACAAGGAGCTGGCAAACGGGCTGTCCTTTGCTGTGCTGTGGCAGCAAACATCCTGTAAGCTTGCCGGCTCTTTCAGCTGATGGGAAATCTGTTGTGGCCCCTGGTTTTCAGTGCAAGCCCAAGTGTGCTTCAGGGCATGGCAGCCGTGGGTGAGGTGATGCACTGTGTGTGCTGTGGTTAGAGAGCAACTAGGCCTGTTCCTCAGCTGGAAATCAGAGCAAATGCCTGGTTTGAAGATATGCTTAAATCAGACTCCAGATTCGGTAGTGACTGTCAGCTCAACCCTGACTGCACTTGGAAAGTTTCTGGGCCTTGGTTTTGCAAAACCTCATGTGTAGTTAGATCTTAGGCAGAAGCTCTTCCCTGTGAGGGTGCTGAGGCGCTGGCACAGGGTGCCCAGAGAAGCTGTGGCT
>JAVHNF010036026.1:6394-23391 GCA_034783455.1 Micropsitta finschii
CTAGTTCCAACCCCCCTGCCAAGGGCAGGGACACCTTGCACTAAACCATGCCACCCAAGGTCTCATCCAGCCTGGCCTTGAACACTGCCAAGGATGGAGCATTCACAACTTCCCCGGGCAACGCATCCCAGTGCCTCACCACCCTAACAGTAAAGAATTTCTTCCTTATATCCAATCTAAATATCGTAAGTTAATTGTTCTAAGTTAACTGAAACATTCACCAGAATCAAAATACTAAATTTTCATTTCAATCTTTTAAAATATTTAGATTTCAGGTATTTTATTTCTCCCATACATATACATTTGTTGACCTGTTTTCCCCCGAAACTCAATGGTTAATTTGAAATTATTTTGTTAGAAGGAAAGAAATCAGATATAATGAAGCTGCTACAATTGCCAGGAACACACAGAGAGATGCTATACATTTCACTATTGAGAACTATATTGCAGCATGAACTCAAGATTTATTTAAATACAAGGAGACCCATATGGGAGCTAGATTTTTATAAATGTCCTAATTGTAGGAAAAACAACTTTAACATCAATCAGATGCATGCCATCAATCACAGCAAGTCAGGCTACATTAGCTCCAACATTCAAAGAAGGTCTGGTGGACTTATAAGATGTACGTTTTGTTTCAAAAAGCCAAGCACAACTGCTTAGAAGGTTGGCTTTTTCTTTTTTCTTTTCTTTTTTTTTTTTTTTTTTTTTTAGAAACAAGACATTTAAGCTCATCTTGTTATTCTGTGGAAAACCATATTTTGACTATGAAGTTATAAGTACCTATCTTTGAATCTTTCTTTGAAGAGAAAGAGGAACAATCAGGAAATAACTCCCTTACTGCTAGTCTTCCATGAAGTCCTACTAGAATTTAGGCATCTAGATGTCCCTTCTTCTTGGAAGGAATTTGCTCACCTTTGTGTAATGCAACTTTCATGGACAACATTTTTCCAAAAGTTTGTTCAATGAAAGAGGAAGTCAGAGATGGAATAAGAGCCTTGAGAGAAGTGTTAAAAGAGAACATGTATGTCCTGCACTGGAATTCAAGACACCAATGTGTATCTGCTTTCATTTGGCACAACATTATCATCGTCATCACCATGGCTTGACTTCGCGAACAAAGATTTGGGAAGGGCGATGTTCATGAAAGAGTTGGCACAACATTCTCACAAAAGAAGTAGCTGTTGCAAGATTCATGGCATTTCCTGAGACGATAACATATTGGTTTAAGGATACGAATTCCTAACAAGCAAAAGAAGAAACAGCACTGAAACCAGCATTTAGGTGCTGAGCTATTTGGTGGGCCTTATTAGTTAAGGAGATAATTTTTTAAGTATTGCAGAATCCTTTGGTTTAATTGAAAGAGTGGTTGAGAAGAAAAAGCCAAACATGGTCCTCACTAACTCCAGAGTTTGACCTTCAAAAGCTTCTCATAACCATGTTGTTTTTTGGTTCACATTATTTGCCTAAGGCCATTCTCTTTTTGCCACAGAAACTTTTTGAATTTCCAGTTATTGCTCACAAGCAGACTGTGTCTTTATATAATGGGGAATAAAACTCTTTATTTTTTCATACTCGCTTGTTATATTTATTTTCTTATGTGATGGTGAAATAATGGTTCTCATGTCTGTACATGTCTGCAAAACAAGATCTAATTGTGGGGATACTGACTTGCAAGCTAAAGATTATGAGCTTTCACATCATGGACCTCCTGGTCAACAGCACACTTCAACCAAACTTCATCAGTATACCAGATATTCCAAACTCTGCATATCAGAATCACAAGGGTTGCATAGAAAGTCAAGCTTTCAAGGACAAAGCAATAAAACCTGGCGTAAGCCTGAGGTCTTTACTATCATGACTGATTTTATTCTTGGAGGATCCTCCAGTAAAAACTGCAAACACACTGAAGAAGGTATCTTGATTGCAGATGAGATAAAAGTGTTTAAATGACAACTCTCAGTATATTTCCTAAAAATAGTATAACAAGAGAGGAGTGAATGACCACCATTTGCTCCAGAATGGAAACGTATACAGAATCAGCTTTTATGAAGGGGTTGCTATGAAGCCAAACTAAAGCATGTATAATGAGTAACTGAACATGTAAACCTGTTCAGCACCCGTCACAGTAACATCCTTATTATATGCAAAGGAGCCCTTTCAGGACCCCTCTTCTAAGAACTTTATTAAAAAGACATGATAAATACAGAGGTTGAAACTTCTACTTTAAATGCACACTGGATTAAGTTTTCTTGTTTAATCCTGCTGAGACACACAACAGATAAAATTCAGGCAAACTGAGCGAATTGCAATGAAAAAAGCAATTTCAGATTTTGCTTCTTTCTGATTACATTGTCTGTGTAGGGATTATTTTCTGATGTCTGTTAATCAGTTGCAAGTGTCTGATAGACATTTTAGCAATTAATTAGTTGTTTGCCTCTTCCTATGAGCAACTTATTGCAAGCATTAAAAATTCAGCAGTTTTCATCACGCACATAAGATCATGTGATAAACTTTTGGCACTTAACTCTATAAAGCTGAACTCCCAGAATCAGTTTTCTGATTCAAGTATTCACAAATATGATTTCAAAATATGCTTCCCATGAATATTAAAACTGGATATTCATTGTTTCTGTAGACATTTTTCCCAATTAACATATTCACTAGAATATTTATGGAAAGCATACACAAAAAGAGTGTGAACAGCATCAAAGTGAAGCCATTTAAATACTAAGATGAATATTTGCAGCCTTCCTTCATTTTACTTTATTGTATTTTATGAGGTGTTTGCCCAACTCTGGCTTCAATCATGTCTCTACAGATTACTTGGACTAAAATGTAGTCAGAAAATTAGAGTTGCCCAACACTGGAGTGAAAAAAAAGAACAACTGAGGAAAGCAAATCCCAGGAAAGAAGACAGGTCATGTTTTTAAAATGTTACCTTGACAGTTGACAAAAAACAGAGTCTGCTCTCTCACAGACTTCCTACATAGTGTCTCACACAACTTCTCAACTCTTTATCTTAAGGTTACACTACTGACTCTTCCTTTCCTATGAATACATTCTACACAGAAACCCTCCACAGCCACTTTGAGGATTTCAACCTCGAATGGATCCACAAAACAGAAACTGGAAACTAAAGTGTATTTTCATCCTTTCAAAACAGAGGTGACTGAGGCCACATAGCCAAAGTGGGCATTTTTTTGAGGAAGCAGTAATCTAGAGAGCATGTGTCAAATTACAGTTCCAAGTCTCCATTTTACATGACTTTCATGTATTTCATATATTATTTATTTCCTCTTTCCTGTTTTAAATGCACCCCACCCTTCCTACTCTATTACCTTCCCCTTTGAATGTGATTTAAGAATGTTGGAACAATTAGTTTTTTCATTTGAAGTAACTGATAACTGAAATTACATTGTTCTCGTGCATTATGAAAAACAACAACAGTAACCAGTTACATTCAAAGGCTTTAAAATATTAAAAATCTTCTTTAATATTCTAGTTCATAACCTTATTAGACATATATTCATGATTAATGAAACTTAGTAGCTGTCACTGTCAGCTTGGGTAATGTCTCCTCCAATGAATATTCCAAGGAAAGAGACTTACTGATATTGTCTGAGTGACAACTGTGCAGTATTAGGCTGCAATGTACATTCTGACCAGAAAAACAAAACCCAAAATGAAATAAAATCCTTCTTAAAGAGTTTCAAACTATTTAAGAAGCAGAATGTGCGATTTGACTACATTAGCCCATATTTTGTATTACGGATTGACTAACAAAGAGCTTAGAGAGGCTTTCTAATGTGATCCCACTGAAATGGCATGGCAGAGGAATAACTTCTTAGATATAAACACATAGACAAGTAATGTAATTCCTAATTACATCAAGAACAAGTAATCCCAGGACTAAGAACTGTAGATACCAGTACCGAAGAGAGATATTTGTTTCTAGAACCCTGAAACACACGAACGAAAACCTGCAAAATATAATACAAAAAAACAACATTCTTTCCTATTACATCTCAGTGAGCTCAACCTTTTTAGCTTAGTGAAAAAAGACTGAAAGGTGGTCTGACTACACGTAAGTATCTTCAAATGGAATCATACCTACAAGCAAGTGGCGAGACAATGGAGCCAGGCTCTTCACAGTGATACATGGTGTGGGGATGAGTGACATCAGACATAAATTGAAGCAAACTAGATATAAGGAGAAACTCTTCCACCTGAGGACAGTCAAGCAGTGGCACAAGTTGCCTAGGGATGCAAGGTAGCCTCTATGCTTGGAGGTTTTCAAGACATGACTGGATAAAGGTTTTAAGAAATCTTGCCTGACACCAAAGCCCATCCTGCCTAGAGCAGAAGTTTAACCAGAGAACTCCTGAGGCCCATTCCACCCTGAATAATTGAATCTATGAAGAAACTAGGCACTGACAATTTCTTTAACTTAGTGGATAAAAGTATAACAAGAACCATTTACTTTAATCTAAAACCAAACGAACTGAAAAGAAAGCTTCTGGCTCTGCCTGTGATTAACCAAAGAAGCTAATGCCAGAAGACAGAGAGGACTTTCCACTCCTGCTGGTTTCAAATCAAGGCACGATGCTGCTGTGGGACATTTTTACTCAACTATACACAGACAGCTTAAAACATAAGTAAATTGTGTGAAATACAGTGAAGCACAGCACAAAAGCCCATAAAATGACAAAAAGGCTTTAACTTTCTGTCTTTAATACCTACAAGTTAAGGAAAATCCTAGCTATTACTTGGTTAAATATTTTAACTGATCATAGTTTTTAACCAACATCTAAAAATAAAAACAAAAAAAACCAAACAAAAAACCACAAACAAAACCAAGCCAAACAAACAAAAACCAAAAAAAACAACAAAACAGATACAGAAAAATAACAGAAAGAATTACTATTTGTATGTAATTTCCAGTCCTTTTTCAGTAGAAGGCTTCTGAATAGGTAATGGGCTTTGCTCCCTGGTTTGCATTTAAGATTAATTCACACTGAGAGCTTTAAGTCACTTCAAATAACATTTAGCAGCGAATTTCAAGATTTGTATTGAGCACTCTGTAAAAACAAAGGATTCTACACACAGAGGAATTTAAAGCAGCATGCCTTTATCAATTGTGGACACAATTAAAATAGTCATTATGACAAGGCAGCATAATATTCTTCTAAAAGCAAAAAGGTGAGGCCTGCATTTGCTCAGCTTTTAAAATCAAACACAATCAGTACTGTTCTGCCTGCCAGATCATTAGTTTTCAAGTATGCAGCCAGCACCCTTTACATTTCCAATCTAACATGAATCCCATAAGTGTTTTATCCTAGAATGAGCTCATAGAGTTACTGCCCAATAAGGCAGAATTTTAAGTAAGCAAATAAATTTGCATAAGCAAATATTTGTACCTGGCATGTAACTAATACAGAAATGTATGTAATACACACTAAAAATATTCACACAGTCTTCCTTGTAATTTAACTCTGAATCCAATTTTGTTTTGAAACAAAGCACAAATTCATCAGCCAAGGTTACATGAAAGAAGCTTGACATTTTAAACAATGCCTTTTTAAAATTATCAGACTTTAAACTAGCATTTGAACAGTTTTTAAACAGCTGAAACACCTTTCCTTGTGCTAAGAGAGTTACAAAGGCTGAATGGCTTTTTTCAGTCTTGCCGAAACAACACACCTACTGCCAAACATAAAATGCTCCATCACATTTAAAATAAAAAAATAAAAACCCCTCAAAACTACAGAGTAATAAGAAATAGGAGATCCAGCATCTTCAAACCTCACCTAACTGAAGTATTACTACTGAACTCCTTTAAAGCAAGAAAAAGAGGTCATCAGACAGACAAAAGGCAAAGTAGGGGTTATTCCAAGCCTGATTATAAAAAGTGCTAGTTTTATAGCTGCAAGTCAATGTACCTAGAAGCTTGAGGATCTCCACCTGAAAAAAGGACAAAGATATTCTAGCTACAGCAGCCCATCGCCACCCAGAGTGATATGGATTTAAACTGATTTTATATAAAGAGATTTTATACAGGTATTAGCTGATTTTCTGTGTTCAGCCTCCTAGCACAGTAAACATAGAGGCAGTGGCTAGAACTAATAATCTTTACATAAAGGCAAGAAAACAGCCTCATGTATTTGCAGGTTTTGGTCAAGTATGCATTTATACACCCAAATTAGGAGCCTAGAGAATTTCATAGAATTCTTTGCTCCTTCATAGAGCAGTGTCCCACCACTGACATTCCAAACTAGGTACCACCATGTGTTCCATGGTCCAGTGAGCAGCAGCACAATGGACCATATGACAAGAGAAAGCCTGCAGCTGAGTGACCGTGACCTAGCACAGTCCATGATGCAAAGAACCATGCCAGACACGCGTTTTCCTGGCTTGTCCTGTAGGCCCTCCAGCTAGATACACTTCCTGCTTTGCGCCTCAGAACTAGGCTCAGTCTCATCTATACATATAAGGTCTAACACACAGGTCCATAAAACCAGAGCTGTGTAAAGAGTGCTCAGAATAAATATTTTTAAGCATTTTAAAGTAATATTAAAGGCAGATCTGAAATGAGATGTTAATTTCAATTAAAAGTAAAATCTTACAGGGCATAGGATAGTTCAACTTCTAAAAACTAAAAAACCCCGAAAAGAAATGAGTAGGGTGGATTTGTTTGGGTTTCTTTCACTTTTTATAAGTCAAAAAATGAGAAAAAAATCAAATAACTGGGGCCAGCAATTACATCCTCCTCAGCAGTGAGAAAATGATAAGGAAGGCCCTTCATTGAAATCTGCACCTTGCGAACTACTTTCTCTGCAAGTCAAACCAGATTTATTTCAATAAAATCAATGATCTGCATTTGTCTGCCCTGATACATTCAATACCCCACCCCTCCACCTCCAGCCCTTATTTTCCTCCTACCTTTAAAACTCCCAGCAAACAGATAAATCCACATAATGGCAGGGACAAAAAGGACAGTCAGAGAGGCAGCCAGGAATTTCCGTCGCCCTCTGCAGATTCCCAGCATTCTCTCAGGAGTGCAGATTCCTAACCCAGTGCTGTTCCTATGTTGGAAGCAAATAGTCCACAGCCTCCCACATATTACTCCCTGCGAAGGAAAGGCAAAATAAAAGATTTTAACAGCTTATCTCTATACAGAACTTTAGATACACTAGTGTTCCTAAAGAGATAAAAGTACAAGGCTAAAGACAGGGTTCAAACAACAGCAAAGCAATACCCATTTCAAAATTATCCAGGACTAAGTAATAATAAAGCAAGTTTTAGAAGTCAGACTAAGACAGTAAGGCAATAAAACACATTGTATCACCTAAATACACATTGAGCTAGTCTTACAACCAAACATCACCTTTATTTGTTTCTTTTCCAGCCTTTTACTCCACAGAAACTCTGAGTCCTTTGATGCTTATGTGTGCTGGTGCCCCTGAGCAGGTAAGAGAAAGCCACCCCTATTTCTTCACCTGCTCCCAAAGAGCAAAAAATCACACCAGTGAACTGGCTGCAGGTGGTCATGCATGTGGTCAATTGAGTGAACTGAAAAATTAAAGGTACATCTTGGGTGCAGATGGATGTTATTAAAATGACCCATTTCACTAATCAAAAAGCAATGCTGATGAGCTGCTTTATAAAAGAGAAGAGCAAAATGGGCAAGAAAGCTTCATTAGTCACAAAATGGGTGTCAAGAACTTTAGATTGCATGCTGTGAAAAAAGAAGGCAATTCTGGAGAGTACCACTGTTGTTTTTTTTGGGGGGGAAGGGGAAGAGTAATTCTGAACTTAATTTGTTTAAAACAATCATGATGCATTTCAGAGAGGCCAAGATGGCAAAATAATCTGATGATTCTTATTCACAGAAAAACCAGTGCAGGCTTGCAAGGCATAAAAATAATGTTTCACATTAGGAGGAAAGGCTAGCGTTAGTCTAGAGGGTAGGGAAAAAAAGGGATGTAATAAATCCATGCAAATCTAGTTCCAAGTTTTGTGTGAAAGAGCTTATGTTTTCTGATTTTAAAAAAAGAATTGGTCTACAAGAATGACAGGGAAAGAAACACAGACTCTGGCAGTATAAGGTGTTTAATAACAGTGCCCTTTGGCTTATGCTTAAACTAGCAGTAGAGCCGAAATGAACAATGAAAGCATTTCTGCACTGACAATGGCTACTGTGTACGTTGAAAATATGGCTGAGCTCTACAACTCTACATATATTGCAGTGAAAGTCATTCTGAAATCAAATTACTGTAAAGATGAGAATTGTAGACAAGAGAAATGGGCTCACACAAAGAACTCTGCTATTGGAGACACCGGGCTGCAATAATCAGGTGAACTTAGAGCTGTTGCTCAAACATTCAATAGAGCCCACTTCACTACTCTACACTTTAAGAGCCATGATAGTACTCTGACCTTGGAATTGATAAAATGGACTGTAATTTGTCCAGAGCCAGCACAAAAAGCATTCCATTGTGTCAGCTTTTCAACACAATGAATGCTTCACCACAGACATTTTGCACAAAATATGCGGACAGACTTAATATTAACAACTGTGATATTAGAGTCACTGTGTCAGACACAAACATTTGGTAGATAAATTGTGGAGAACTTTCATCTTTACTCGATGTATCTGAATAATGATTAGATTAAATTTAATTTCTTTTCCTTACATCACACAGCTTGTACTACTACTCTGAAGAAAGTCCTTTACATGCCTACTTGAAAAACACAGATAACTTTCCTGGCTTCTGTGTTTTACACTTGCTACACGTGGGTATATTGTAAAATGCACAAAATCACTTACTTTAAGTAGGAAATTATTTTTTTCTTCCTTTAAGATAACCACATGCACCACTGACATCAGTCTGTGCATGGACAAATAAATCTTGGAAAATATAAACTCACAAGCAGGGTCATTTTTGAATAGCCACATCTTGTAATGCAGCATGCACTGGATAGATACTGTTCCTATTGTACCAGAGTAAGAGTCAATGCTAGATGTTTCTGAAATCATGCTGTTACAAGTACACTTATAGAAGTTTTGGGGGCAATGACAACCAGTCTCTGAAGCTTGAGGTTATAGTGCTGGAGGTGGATTCATCCTGGGGCTGCATTTGTAATAAATAATTCTATTTTTCCTACATACTTTTTAAATATCCATGCAAGTTTCTGAACAGTCGACATGCAGAATGAAATCTAGCTTTTCCACTCCATGAATGTGAAGTACCACAACAAATTAAGAAAGTATAAGAAGCAACACTGAGCTCCCAATTCAGCTATAAAGGAAAGCTAGGAAAGTGGCAAATTCAATTGAATACAGATCGTCATCACTGAGACAAAAGATAAATCACTCTGCACATTCATGCACATGTTTTATCTAACTAGGAAGATATTTGGGAAAATCATAGACAAGTCAGCTTGTGACAGATCACCCTAGGAAACGTGGATATATCTCTTTTAATGGTGCTTTAAAAGAGAAAAGAGACATAAACTATTTTAAAGGAAGCTTATACTGTCTTCCCACCTCCCCAAAGTTGTAAATAGTTTCCCCTGAATCTTAATATTCATTTTCAGTGTATAATATCACCACACCTGCTGACTAGTTTTTTTTCAAACTAGACAATGTATCATGTGAATCAAGTGCAAACCTTACATAAAACAACTACAGAAAATGCCCATGAATGGTAATGAAGATGCTTGGTTTACATGAAAAGCTTTGGACTCTACGATTATCAGTTTTTCTTTTAAAGATTTTTACCTAACACACCACTGTCAAATAAACTGAAAGAAGATACTGCAATTCTTTGACTTGGTTTTCCTTTCACTTCAACAGGTGGCCAGATTGATACCCATCATGAAAGGAAAGTGACTGATAACACTGCCTGGAGCACATATTTCTGTCCTATGAACTTGCCTTTAGACTTCTACAGCATCCACTGCTCCTCAAGCCACAGTCCTACTGACTCAAGATGGCCACCTGCCTAAAAGGTCTTAGAAAGCAGCTACTTTGTATGTGGCATTGCTAGCTATATTAGTCTTTTCAGTAATAACAAGCACTGTTAAGATGGTTCACTTCATTTACACAAATCTGTGCAGTGTTCCTCCTGACAGCTTCCAGCCTTAAAAATTATGCTAACATAATGCTTGTACTCAGAAACTTATAGCATTAAATATAAAAAAAAAAAAAAAAAATAGGATGAGGAAGTAACTGGCCAATTTAAGCACAGGATCTAGGTGCAATACTCAGATCAAAACAGAGCCAGTGGCTTCTCTTTATCTGTTGCCCGTATGAACATCCGCAACTTCAGCCACCTTTACTGGGTTTATCTCAAAGCAAGGGAGATCAAAATTAGCCCCAGAGTGAAAGGGAACAGTTAGGAGTGTTTCTGGAAAGGGGGTTGTACTTTGAAACATGGCCTCAGTTTCACTCCTCCAGACACAATAAGATTTTATGTCTGTGCCACAGATACAGGAAAGGTCCATGAATTTAATGCACTGCATGTGCTCCAAAAGCATCATATAATCGTATTTTATAAATTAATTAAATTAATCTGATTAAATAAGTAATATCCACAAAATCAGCTGTACTTACATCACACTTGTATGCCTTGCTATAAGTCGAATGATCTACACTTCCACAATAAACCCAGTTCAAGATTTATAAAACCTACTGCACATGTACAGATCACCAGACATGAATAGAGCAACCTCAAGCCAGCTCATCTTTGACTACTTCTAACAGAGCTATAAAATGCTACTAACTTGGACAGTGCCTGTGTGAGGGGTCACAATGGGAATTAACATAAATTGGGTTTCTCGTTACTTACTCCTGACCTTCTTACCACATGGCTATAACAAACAGAATTGCTTTTGCTACCATCACATATGGTCAAATGCTTCCCTTAACCACACTACCTTATCATAGTGGCTTTTTCATTTTAAACCAAAGATTACCTCCTCAGCTAAGTATGAAGTAGCTCACAACCAGTAGGATCAGGACATATATTAAAGCATGTAACACAACACTAATCACGTTGGTATTCAGTTTCTATTCATTTATTTTTTTAATTAGGGCATCGATGATATCAGACATTCAGCAGGAGTTCAGTGTAACAATGGAAGTAATTATGAAAACAAAAATCAAACACAATTAACTAGATTTAACTGCTCTACTATAAAAAGCTTTTCCGACTGCTTCATACATTTCCTTCCATTTGTTACAGGTAATCTTATCCCAGCAATCTTTCATTTGTTTTCAGAGCCACTGAGACAAATATATACAGTTAAAGCTGTTTATACACCAATCCCGTGCCTTGACTTTGCTTGAATTGTTATCTAATTTTCTCTGCTTTTCCACACTTGTAGTCACAGAGTCAATGAACAGTTTCTACTGTAAAGCTTTTCCCTTGGCTCTGTGTCAATGTAGCATCCGTCCCTTACAAGAGATTTTTCACAGGTTTTTTGCCAGACTCAAAATATAAATAACCTAAAGAAAAAAAGAGTATCTTAGCCAGTATTTTTCTGTTTTTCTTTAAAATGTTGATAATGTGGGGTTATAATGAGTTTACTGCTTGATAGTCAGCTTTTTATCTTCCAGCTTTGCAGTCTTCCAATTATGAAAGTTGGTTGTCATGTGACAGATTTTTTTGTCATATTAGAGAAAAGTTTGGTACCATCAAGGCAGGGTGTGGAATAAATACATTATGAAATAAAAGATGAAAAAAGTAAATGGTAAATCTTTGTTTAAATAACATAGCTCTGTTAATATACTCCACTTCTCAAGTTCTTAGAACAGAAATAGCATTTTGAAGGAAAATGTCATCTCCTTTCTCATCAACTTCTTCTCCCACATGGCAGAACGTGCTACAGAAACAAATCTAAGGCTCACTGTGCTCCAAAATTCCTATTTTTCTTGGCATTGGAGATCTTCCCCCCAAATCAGACTTCTTAATCCCATTGTATCATGACTTTAAAGAAGGATTTGGAGTGAACATGGACTCGGCATCCACCTCAGAAGTTCTGTAAATCCACTTTAAAGGAACAGATTACAGCCTTTTCCAAATGCTACCAAATTACTGTTTCCCAGGTAGTTACAAAAAAACAGTCCTATCTATAAGAATGAAAATAGCCAGTAAGTTGACAGCCCAAATGAGTTTTTCCCTGGAACTGTGCTAGCTGCTCTGAGGGCACACAGGATTGACACCTTCTTTTATATTTTCACTCGGTACGTGCTGTGGTTCACAGAAAAGTCTGGTAATTAAAGTTTTCTAGAAGCTTCCAGGTGCAAGCAACACCAGCACAGGAATGGGGGACATTGTTTAGTGTGGACTTGGCAGTGCTAGGTTAATGGTTGGACTCAATGATCTTAAAGCTCTTTTCCAACCTAACTGATTCTATGATTCTGCAAATGTGGATCTAACCTGCAGTAGCACAGTCACAGAAGGACAAAAGTTAATAAATAATTTGCTTTCACATTTTTCTGTTTTCATTCTCATCTATTCCTCTATATGTTTGTACAGATATATATTTATAGATGCCTTTTTAATGATATTCCATTTTACTTTCAAGCCTAGACTGCTCAAAAATACTGAAAGCCTGAAACTTCAAAAAACATTTTCAAAGAATAACGCAATTTAAGATGAACAGGATACAAATATTTTTCTAAGCCTCCTCTAAAATGTCACCATGAATATGAGGGGAAAAAAATAAAACTATTGGTTGAGAAGAGATAACAGCAACAAAACACAATCATGACAGAAAGATCAATCTTGTTTGTTACTCATATTCCATTTGCAACCCAAGAATGATACTTATTTTCAAAGCAGCTACTGACCTCATTTTTCAGTGAATTCTCCAAACTCTGCTTTACTCTACCTCCTCATCTATAGGGGCACATAGCATCAGTACTTGCTGATTCCCCAGTTTATCTCAGGACTCAGCACAGTTCAAAGAAAATAAAAAAGAGCCTGATGCAGATCACATATGACAGAAGTCCAACAACTCTATGCCAGGGCAACTTTTTCCTTCATAATCAAGTACTGAAGAGTCATGTGCTTGTCCATTTATTAAGTCTCTTTCTCAGGTATTGTGTGCATGTAATCACATAGAAAACAAAATGGTCTTTAAATCAGAAGTGCTACTTGCAATGCTACTTGCAACATACATAACACCTCTCAAGAATTTCGATGCTAACATTTTGCTTCTCGGCTGAAGTTCTCAGACGCTTATTCAAAAGCAATGCCTACCTTCATTAAAATCCTCTATGTACAGAGCTGCTTTAACAAGGAAATTATTTAAAGATTCATAAGAAAGTTTTGCCCAGGAGAAAACAATTACTGCTTGAAGTGCTTCTCCTTGACAAAAGAATTTATGAATCTATGTCCCTCTATGAAGCAAAGTTTTATCATGTTAAAAAAAAAAAAAAAAGAAAAAAAAAAGAAAAAGAAAAAGAAACTCTTTATTTTACTGTCTACATCTCACACTACAAGTTAGTTTTACATAGGGATTTGTAACATGCTTACAGCAGCTACTTGTCAGATGGAAATAGAAGTTAGCATCGTACTTTCAAATTGCTCTTTATGAAATACTTGTATTACATTAAAAAAATAAAAAGAGAGAAATGGGCCCAGGTGGCTCTCTCCTCAATCCTGCAGTGAGGAGGAATGAGCTGAAGATGAGTGAATAGATCCTGTGGGTCAAAAATTGGTTGCTGTTGTGGGTTAAACCCATCCAGCAAATAAGTACCATGCAGTCACTCGCTCACACCCCCATGACAACGGCTTGTCGCTGTTGAGGTAAGAACAGTTTAATAACTAAAGTACAATATAATACTACTTATAATGACATGGGAAAAAACAAGGGGAGAAAATATAAAACTGAAAGGGGAAAGGGAAAAAGCAATAAACACAAGTGACTCACAGTTCAACTGCTCACTACCTGCCAACCAACACCCAGACTGACCCGAGCAGCGATCTGGCCCTTCTGGGTAACTCCCCTCCAGTTTATATACTGGGCATGACGTGCTGTGGTATGGAATATCCCTTTGGCTAGTTTGGGTCAGGTGTCCTGTCTCTGCTTCCTCCTGGCTTCTTGTGTCCCTCCTTACTAGCAGAGCTTGAGAGACTGAAAAGTCCTTGATCAGGGTAAGCGCAACTGAGCAATAACTAAAACATTGGTGTGTTATCCTCACTGCCGTCAAACTAAAGCCAAAACAGAGCACTGTACCAGCTAGTAATAAAAAAATAATTAAGTCTATCCCAGCCAAAACCAGGACAGTTGCACAGCTGGTACTGTGAAGAGATACTTTGATTTTACAACCATGGGTCCTGCTCTGAAAATGGAAGACTGCTAACAAGAGACAGGATCCATCTGACCACATGGGGCAAAAGTGTCTTTTCCAATAGGGTGGGCACCAACTGCTGAAGAATCAAATTGTGAGTAATAAGGAGGGAAGTAAAAACCCACCAACAAGTAAGAAAGCCATGGACGGCAATCGAAGGATGCTGAATCATGTGGACAAGAAATACCTGTCTGCAGCAATCAGGTAATTGATACATTCAGGTTTTTTAGGAAGTACTAGCCAAGAAGAGAAGGAGGAGAAACAGCCTTGTATGTGAGACCAGTAGAAAAACACAGAGCTCTCCTTAGGATTCTTCTCCTCTAACACATCACTGGTAAGACGCATATAGAGTGTTACGTCCAGGTCTGGGATTGCCAGTGCAAGGATACAGCTAGAGAGGCTGTAGAGCATTTGCACTTGGAGACATTCAAAAACCAACTGGACATGGACCTGAGCAACTTGCTTTAGCTGAGCTTGCTTTGAGCAAGCAGTTGAACCAGATGATCTCTGGAAGTCCCTTCCAAACTCAATCCCATAATTCCATAATTCTACAGTGTGGCACCCACTTATAAAACACATAGTGGCCATTAAATTTAAATCCTCAAAAATTCCAACTAACATCTACTTCACTATGCATGAATAATAATTCTATATACAGGGAATCCAAGGTTAAAATTTTAGCTTGCATATATCAACATAGCTTCCCTAAGGTAAATTCAACCTGCATTAATTCACAAAAACCATAGACTAAGTCTCTCATAATTAAGGGACAAGAGAATTTTTTATATAAGCAACAAAGTTATCACCTCATCACTACATACTGCTTTAAATATTACTAAACTCACAAATATTTCTAGCAAATTTACATAAAAAATAATGTAATGAAAATTCAAAGAATTGCTGGGAATTTTGTATTTGAATAATCAAGGAATCAGCAAATAGTAAAACAGCATAATATATATATGGCCATGATGCAAAGCAGAAGACAACTTCTTCATTGCGATGATGTGCTACCTTACCAAGCACATTATACATTCTCAATAATTCTTTGCTACTACAGAACATTAAATAGCACCATGAGTTGTGAGTAACATTTTTAGTAAGTTTCCTGATGAAATTCTTCTGTCTCAAGGTTAAGAATTAATTTCTTCTTAAATATAATGCCATTCAGACAGGCTACAAGGGCTATCGATTTCCCAGGCTTTCCCAGGGCTGAGTCAGTTCTATACAAGTTGATGGGAAAGGTACTTCCCCCTATACTCCTTCTCACTTGACAAACAAGCAAAGCTTTTGCAAAATAACTTGGTGTCATTCACTTTTAAAGTAGGAAAGGCAGCAGTGGATTTAGGTTATTTCACACAGGACTATTCTTTTGTGCGAAAAGTGAAAACTGTTCCTACACACCTGAACTTTCACTGTGGTGTTTACTGCCACACATCATCATGTAAAGGGAATGACAGAGCGAATGTCTGAAAGAACATAACGGCCACAGCTGCAATTTGTACAGTCCCTGTCAGTGTTCAAGACTGTAAATGTCTACAGGGGCAAGCCGTTTAGGGAAATTGGGAAGAACGTCAAGGTTTTGGATACCAACCAAGCATAGGAGTGAGCTAAACATTGACTTGCTTGTTTCTATGAAGACTGGGGTACTACCTAAGGTATTCAAAAATGTCCACCTGCAGGAAAACTCTACAGCTAAGCAAGAAAATGTCTTTGGAAATTAGGATTGGACAGCAGTTGAGAAAGGTTACTTGAAGCGCAGCTGTAGTCTGAAGTTCCTTTGCAAGACTACATGTCATTTTAAGCACTGAAATACTCAGCACTGGTGAGGCTGCACTTCAAATCCTTTGCTCAGTTCTGGGCCCCTCACTGAGACATTGAGGTGCTGGAGCAGGGCCAGAGAAGGGCAATAGAGCTAGTGCAGGGCTTGGAGCACAAGTGTGATGCAGAAGGGCTGAGGGACCTGGGGGTGTTTAATCTGGAGAAGACTCAGGGGGGACCTTATCACTCTCTACAACTGCCTGACAGAAGATGGAGCCAGGAGGAGGCTGGCCTGTGCTCCCAAGGAACAAGTGATCGAACAAGAGGAAATGGCCTCAAGCTGTGGCAGGGGAGATTAGGATCAATTCCTTCCCCAAAGGTTGCTCAGGCATTGGAATAGGCTGCTCAGGGCAGTGCTTGAGTCACCATCTCTGGAAGTGGTCACATACCATGTAGATGAGGCCTTCAGTGACATGGGTTAGCAGTGGCCTTGGCAGTGCTGGGGAATGGTTGGACTTGATGATCTTAAAGGTCTTTTCCAACCTGGTTGATTCTGTGATTGGAGCACTGGAAAAGGACTTGATAAACTGGAATTTGTAAACACAGATTTCTAATGGCTTCTTATTTGGCGATACACAGATTAATGTGGGTATTCGACAAGAATGGCATGCATGTTTAATGCAATTACAAAGGGAGCATGAAAGGTGTTATTAAAGCTGAACAAAGCTGTAGAAAATAGCCTCAAGAGGAGACACTGGCAAAAGCACTTACTAAAGAATTCAAGTTTTCCATGTGCAGAGTTAGTATTTCAATAGAATGACAAAATAGTTTAGGTTGGAAGAGACCTCTGGAAGTCATCTAGTCCAATCCT
>JAVHNF010036041.1:5234-17818 GCA_034783455.1 Micropsitta finschii
CCAAGTCCTCCGCGGGACCTCGGAAACGCGGCTAAGTCCGACGCGAGCCGAAACTCCCCCTAGAGGCGGCGCGCGGGGGGGGGGAGCTGAACCGGGCGGCGGCACCGGTGGCACCGCGGCGGGACGACAACGACGACGAGGAGGAGGAGGACAAGGACAAGCGACAGCGACACCAGCAGCGGCGACACCGGCGGGGGGGTCCCAGCGGCTCGGAGCCCGGCGCCCCCCCTTCCCAGCTCTGCTCTGCCGGGCGTCCCCGGGCGGCGGCGGCGGCGCTGACAGCCCGCCCGTAGCACCGGGGGCGGCCGCGGCCACCATGTCCTCTCCCAGCCCGGGCAAGAGGCGGATGGACACCGACGTGGTCAAGCTGTATCCTTACCGAACCCCCCTCGTTCTCCCCACCCTCCACCGGGAGCCCCGGGGAGGTGAACCCGGCTCCTCAGCCGGGCCTGCATCGGGGGCACCAGGGACACCCTCCGGTGTGGCTCCCCCCCCAAGCCCCGAGCGGCTGCAGCGCCCCTTTTCGAGGCTAGGCCTAGGCCTCTTTCTCAGAGCTGGGATTGGATTTACCCCCGCCTTAGGCTGAGGGCCCCCCATTACCGGCGAGAGGCCTAATCCCCCTTTACCTTATTATTGGGGGGCTTGACAGCCACCCCCCGGGGTGCTGTAGAGGTGTCCCTGCAGGAACCCCCCCTTTGGTGAGGGTCCCCCCCTCAGCCTGGGTGTCCTGCATCCCCCTGCCTTCCCTGGCCTATGGCCCAACTGCTGGGGGAGGACGAAGAAGGGGAGAGCAGCTTCGGCAGCCACAGCCCAAAGAAAGGCTTTTGTGGTGTTTATGATGATTATTGACTCCCCCATTCCAGTCTCTGCTTCATGAAGCTTCGGGTGCTGCCTTAAGGGCTTTAATGGGGTGGGGACAGGGACAGACACGACACTGGCTTATAGCAGACCCCTGGCTGGGTGACAGGGGGGTGGCTGAAGGGCAGCAGGGCCCAAATACTCTCCTTTCACAAGAGGTCCCGTTTATGTAACACTCCAGGTTTGATTAAGCTTTATTATTTCTATTTCCCCCTTGCCTTCCACTTCTTCCATGATAATCTGTTTATATTCCTCCTTATTTTGATTCCTGGTCCTTCCCAGGGTGGCGAATCCTCTTTCTCTCATGTCCGGAGTGTGGGTGGCGTTGCAAAATATCGTTGGGAATTCGGTGCTGGGATTCTGTTATTAATAGGGTTTTTTTGTTTACAAGGTGCCAAAAGGAAGGGGGGGGGGGGGGGTTAGCAATACCTAAAGTGTGGCCAAAAACCCTTTCCCAGCTGTGTTGTCTGAATGTGCTTGATCCTCCCTGAACAGGACTTGGGTCTTGGTGGTGTCAGGCGGTCCAGAACTGGGTTTGATTTAGTTTCCAGAGCGAGATAAACAAACTTACTTGGATTTGGGGTTATTTTGGAAGTGGGTGGGAGGAGCAACACGGCTCCTGTTTGTGGCTTATCGAAGGGAAACTTCTGTTTGACGTTCAGCCTCAGCCTTTTTCTCTCTCCAAAGCTGCTGCTTGGTACACGGGTGGGTTTTTTTGCCTTGTTTTGAAGCAAATAGGAAATGACTCCTGCTTGTGCTTCAATCGGGAGCTATTTTTATCCAGAGGTTTAAAGTTACACACATGTCACACTCTGCCGAACGCCGATCGCGATCGATGCTGCACCGCACCGGGAGAAGGGTTGGGAATTCAGCTCTTTGGGGAGAGGAGTAGAATAAACGCAGTCTTAAGGGATAGCATGGGAAGAGGTTTGGGTTAGAGAAGGGCTGAGGCCCAACCTGATACAGTGCTGCTCTCTTTTCCCCTCCCCCTTCTCTTTATTTATGTCTTTTCCCCCTTTTTGTTCGGTTTGGAGCTGGAATCTGCAGCATTTTAGGAGACAAAGAGCAGGTTTTCCTCAAGTGGCTTCGTTCTGGATCCCTAGCAGCAGCCAGGCTGGGTGGTGGTAGGTAGAAAGCCCCAAATCCCTGGCATTCCTCCCCACGCTGGCTTATTTCCACTCTGCTCTTTCCTTCCCTCCTTGACAAAAGAAACCCCCAGTTTTTCCAAGCCTTTTCCCTTGTTCCTGTAGGCTCAGCCTTCCCGGTGTTGTGAGGGGTGAGGGTTAGAGCCGTCGGTCTCCTGCGGACAACAAACTTAGGAAGTTGGATGTGTCAGATGACTCCTCACCGCTCCTCCTCCCTCCCCAGCCTTTTTTGTTTGTCTGCCTCTCTAGCCTCGCCTGCCCAGGCTAGGCCTAAGCTCCCGGAGACGCTTCCCGAGGGAATCTGCCTCTCTGGAAGCTCATCTGAAATCGGGATCTGGCTTGAGATGTGGGAGCGAGCAGGGCATCTGTGCTGACCAAA
This sequence comes from Micropsitta finschii, assembly GCA_034783455.1. Lineage (NCBI taxonomy): Eukaryota > Metazoa > Chordata > Aves > Psittaciformes > Psittacidae > Micropsitta > Micropsitta finschii. Next base: position 7,617 of record JAVHNF010036041.1, read on the forward strand.
GGAGGGGGGGCTCATCTGAAGGAATGTACTTGGAGGCTGCTCCTCCCCAGGGTTTTGTTGTTGTGGAGGGGTTTCCTTTTTTATCTCTTTTCCCCCATTTTGCTGCCATTTTCATTCCAGTTTTCCTCTTCAGCCCCTTCTCATGTCTCCAATGGAGAATAATGGCATGGATTTATGGCCTGCCAGGAGCTACCTTTTTGAGCAGGGAGGGGGTGATGTCCAGAGTGAGTAACGCTGCTGCCTTCTGCTCTGACAGGTTTAGGAGCCGAGTGGGCTCTTTTTTATTATTCCTATTTCCAATCCTCACACGTCCCTGTCCTTTTGTGGATGCCTCTTTGTGAGCAGGGAAGGGGAGAGGTTGCTCAGCTCTCTCTGGGGCTGGAGGGAGGGCAGAGCTCTGTGTGTGTGTGTGTTAATGTGTTGAACTGATGTTTAATAATCGCCTGGACGATTCTGTGCTGAAACTCTGACTCACTCATTGTTTCTCTCCTGATCGCACTCACAACGCTGTGCAAAGGCTGGGGAAAAGCCTGCAGTGGGAGCCATGCTGCCTCCCTCTCCTCTTGGGGGGCTGCAGCCCCTGTCTACCCACAGATAGGGGGGCCACTGCCTGCACCCCACCTGCGAGCAAGGCTTTGTAGGAAGCTTCATACCCCCAAAAACACCTCCAGACCCGCTTGCTTGGAAGCACGGGGATATCCTACGGACCCGCTGGGAAGCGCTTAAGCTCAAGGCTCAGGTAGAGAGGGAAGCTGTGGGGTACCAAAGTGGGGGATCCCCTCCCTGGTCCCCCCCCAGTTTCGGCCTTGGAGCTGTGTTTGCAGGCAGGAGGCCTTGGGCAGAGCTCGCAACTCTTCGGATTGGCTGCTCTGTTACTACCCGGAAACCCGGGGCCGGGGCGGAGCGAGCCGGCAGCTGATGGGGTGTCCCAGCCAGTGTGTGTATCCTATGGGGGGGGGGGTGCACCCCGACACCCCCAGTGCCCACAGGGCTGTTTGCCTGCTGCAGTTCCAACTTGGGGTTCATTGTTCTGCGCCGTGGAGCAACACGGACAGAACAGGGTGAGCTCCCCACAGCCTCCCCTCAGAGGGGGGTTTATTCTGTGCTGATGCATTTTCCTCCTTTGATGGATTACAAGCTCCTGGCTGGGTTGTAGTCCCCTGGGCTCTATTTTTAAGCATGGTAGCTGGAAAAGGGAAGTGTCACCCTGTTTTGTGCATGAAGGGAATTATAAATAGCACCCAGCTTCATTTGAATCTCCCTGTTCTAACCAGTTTACCAGAGCTGAGTGTTGGTAACACGCCTCGGAGCTACCAGGGAGTGTAGTACACAGAGCTAATTCTAATTTTGGGCTCGTCCTGAGTCAAGGAGAAAAAGGTACAAAGCTCCTTAGTTTACCTGTGGAGCATTTTGTAATTGCAAAACTCCCTGGTGTTTGCTCCCCCGAGATCAGTTGAGGCAAAGGGTAGGACACAGTTTGCATTTGGGCTAAATTCCTTTTTCTCTTCAGTGGAGGCTTACACTGCACTTATCATCCAACTTGAACACCTTCCAAGAGTGGCGTTGAGCAATAGGGCTGTCACGTGGCTTTGTTCTCTTTGGCCTGTCCCCAGGGGAAGAGCATGTGCACTGGAATGTCTTGTTTTGGTAGGGTTTTGGTGGTGGTTTGTTGTTTTTTGTGTGTTTATTCCTAAAGGACAGCCATTTCTGGAAACTTTTCCAAGTTGGAATGTACGTTTTCCAATGGCGTGTTATGCTTCTCTCTGCTCTGCTTCTGGGGCTCTGTTTTAATGAGGTCTCCAGGGATGAGGGTAATGGTGTGGTGTGGTGGTACTTCAAAACACACAAAGACATGGCAGTGGCCGCGTTGCAGAGCTGGGAGAACCCCCTCCTCCTGCCCCCAAAACAGCCAGGAATGCTGGCACAGGTTGCGGCTTATAAATAAAACCCAGTTAAACACAGCTCAGAACATCCAGTGGTACCTGCCATGAGGAGAACTTGAAACCCAGTCTGCCCAAACCAAGCCAACTGGAGCTAAAACTGAGATAAATCATGTTTGTTGCCTAAATAACAACTTCCAGGGGTGTCATCCTGCTGCTTTTAGAGCTGAATGTGGCATCTTTGCTGAAAGCTGGATTATTTTCTCCCCCCTCCTTCCGTAAGAACGGGCTCTTGGCTGGAACTGTAAGTTCACTCTTCCATTGTTGCCTTGTCAGTTTGATGGTGGAGGCTATTAAAACTGGGGCTTGTGGAGCAGACCTGAAAGCACAGTGCACCTGCTTAATCATATAATTGCTCTGGTCATTGAGATGAAATTGTAGAATATGAATCTGGTGCAGCTTGGAGCAGAAAGCCTGTTGTAGCTTGACATCCCGGCCCCTATTTAAAGTAAGCAAAATAAAGCCTTTGTGTCAATCTGCATTTGGGTAATTTTAACTATTTCTCCATCTCATTCCCCACATTCAGAGCAGTGATTTGGGTATTCTGAATAATACAGCACAGTCATCAGTTAGGATTATCCTTATGGTACCCAGTTCTTAAGACTCAACTGGCATAAATGACTAAACTGCTGATTAAACAAATTGTGGAGGCTCCTTTCTTTGTAGTAACAGTTTGAGGGAGAGCAAGTGGCTTGCCTGGTAAAATGGTGTCCCTGATCTCCTTCCTGCTGCTGTGTCTGGTGATATTTCTTCTGTCTTGTGTGCTGAAGCTCTGCTGTGATCCGGGCAGGCTTGGATTTGTAGTAGGTGATTGTTTTTGAGTGTCATCACGATATCTTACAATCCCAGCAAGCTCTGTAAGTGCACTCCCACGTGTTCAACATTTCTCAGCAGCAGCACCAACCAATAACGTTCCCTTTGAGCCTGGCTGTGAGTCTCACAAACCCTCTTCAAGTCTTCATGGGTAGGATTAAGCAGGAGATGCCTGCATTACGAGGCTCTGCATTGTCTCATTTGCCAGAGAAATAGACCATTTAAGCTTCACGGAGGTATAGCTCATGTTTTGTCTGGGTTCTGTGCACTGGCATTCAAATTATGTGCTTTTATTCTTATAAAGAATCTGATGTAAAGCTTGGAAGCAAAGCCTTGAGGTTGCTGGATGCTTGCTTTGTGGTACCCAAGTGGCAAGCAGGAGCTGCCCTGTGTTGTGCTGCTTCCTTCCTCTCCTGAGCTCACGGCAGGCAGAGTTGTGCTCTTTCAGAGTGTTTCCTGTCTTTGTTCTTAGAAAAGCATCAACTGCTCCTTCAAATACACACTTAATCACTGCCTTACCTTGTGCCTACCTGTAGTACCCGGAGCAGGTTGAGCAGATATAACCTGGAAGCCAGAGGGGTAAATCCTGTGAGATGCTGAGTGCCTCCTTCAGAGGTTTGGGTGCATGAGGAGCTCACACCTCACTGCTGGATAACGCTGGGAGGAGGTGGTGGCAGCTCACTCTTTGGAGGCTCCAGGTTTGCTGGGAGATACCTGAGGGCATTGGTGGCCCTGGGCAGACCTCCTCCCCTCCCGAAGGACAACTCACTGCACAGGCTTTCCCTTCTTTTCCCTGCTGTTTTTGGATGCCTCTGCCCTTCTCCATCCTGTTGTAAGCAAAAGCTTGAACTAAGAGTCCTGATAGACTTTTGCCCCCAGTTATCTTCCTCAAGCAAGGAAAAGCCGTAGGAATTGGGCTGTCAGGAAGGGAAAGGTGAATCTGAAACCTTCCCAGCACACAGCCATTCCTGGTTGTAGTATAACTTCATGTTCTCAGCACCTGTTGGTACATGGTGCCCTTCTTAAGCCCTGATTTATTCAGAGTCATAATAAACACAAAACAGGTTGTTGTTAAGGCAGGGAATTGCCACAGTTAAAGTGACAGCTCCTGTATGGAATGGGTTCCCAGCCAAATAGCTGTCTGGTTTACTGTCTGCTTAAATTAGAGGGGTTGTGGTACTGAGGGAGAGGTGTCTGAACTTTCTGCTCTGCTCTGCTCTCTTGCCATTCTGGACATCATTCTGGCACCAAAAATGAGAAGTTATAGCAATATATTTTTAATATTGAATGGAATTTTGTATGTGGGTATGCATATAGGAGTTGAGTGTTTCATTGTGTGTCTTATGGTGTACATTCAGCTTCCCTCTTTTCCCTCCCTCCATTTCCGTATGGATTTCGTCCATGTATTCCTAGAATAACGAACATAGAGAATCACTCTTTGTTTTTCTTCACTAAAATAGAGCTCGTGTGACTGAAGGATCATCTCTTGGCCATCTCTAGTTTCTCCTGGGTCATGCATCCAAGCTGGCAGCTTGCAGCCCTCACTGTTAGCAAACACCCCTTGTGATGGATCTTCTGCTGCATCCCAGGGAAATGGTCTGAGTCAGTTTTATTCCTGGCAGAACCATGTGGTTCTCACTTGCCCCCCACACTAATTCTTCATTCCTTTTTTCCACCTTCTTGGAATGTTCAGAATTGTTTCTTCCTTGAGGCTGATACACTTGGAATACTGCTCAGCTGTTGCAGGGAAGTACAGGGACTCATTTCCTCATTGCTGAGGCAATTTTCTGCTTAGTCTTTTTCAGGCTCTTCCTTCTCCTGTCCCTTATGAGCACTCACCTCTAAATCCTATCTCCTTCCTCATCTTCAGTCTCCATCTTTGTCTGGTTCCTCTCTGATAATCATCTGTCTGAGACTGAAGGTGGATTTAGTCTCTTGGGAAAAGGTGATTTCACAGCTTGGCTTTGTGTAACCAGTAATGATTCTCTGCACACTGGGGCTGGTACCAGGTCTGGATTCACTCCTGGATTCAGGACTGAGATACTCCATTTTTTATTACTACTGCAGCTTCCAAGAGCTGTCCTTTAGTTTTAAATCATTTGCCTTATTCCCTGGAGCAAATTGATTCAACCTTCCAGGAGAAGCCAAAGCACTCACAGTCCATTTTCTTGGCATTAGGTGTTTCAAATCAGGTAGAGGGCTGGATCTGTGGGTATTGGTTTTAAACAGAGGTTGTGGTGGTCTGTCAACTCCAATCTGTTTTAACCTGGGAATTGTGGAGCATGCCTATGTATTCTGCATGAGCCGTGGACAGGAAAGCATGGGAGGTGGAGTAGACTTCCAGATAGCAGTGACTCAGTGGCAGGAAGGGATAACCATTTTCGAGCATTCCCAAGCTTTCCAGCAATGATTGCATTTCCCTGGTGCATGCTTTCATGGGATTAAATGCTAGAAGAAAGCAGCAGCACGTATTTTCTTGGAGATTATACAAATAGAGTGGTTGGGTGGATTATTCTGTAGCATTTTGCACTGTCTGCCTGTAGCTGCCTTTAATTTTGGGGTGGCTGCTCCCTTATAATGAACGTTTCCCATTTGTGTTCATGTTTTCATTAAGAAAAGGCTGCGTTTGACAGTTGCTGCCCTTTCGGGAAGTTAAACCCTGGAGGCATTTGTCATCCCCTGTGAAAGGTTGAGGTTAAAAGCTGACAGTTGATTGTTAGATACATTTTACATTATTCCCAAATTCCGGAGGGTTTTTTACCTGGCCTTGAGCTCTTTTCTCCTATGAGAGCAGTGATGGGGGACTGTGCATGTGAATTATAGATGTGCAAATCATTGCTGCCTTCATACTCTCTGTGTAACTGCTGATTGTTTCCAGTCAGTCGTCTGTGGACCTTTTATAATGACTGCATTGGGCTGGACTATATTGGAACAGAGGTGAACAAGAAGGGATGAGGTGGTGCTATGAATAATGAATCACTGGTATTGAGAGAGGATGAATAGTGTCCAGCCTGCCTGCTCCTGGCCCCTGAGCAAGGTATGACATTGAAAGGTAAGGTTAAGCATGTTTGCACTGGAGACACACTCTGGCAGGCTGTAAAGAATGAGATTCTGATGGAAATCCAAACTGGATTTGAGATAGGATCAGGTATTTGTGCAGTTACCAAGCGCACCCCCTGAAGAAGGTAGAAATCATGGTGTGGTGCTAAAGCAGGCCTGAGTGTCCCTGATTAACCTGTGGTGTGGTAGATGAATAGATGCAGAGTTGGAAAGATGGATAAATTGTTAACTGGAGCATTCTGGTGGTTCTTAATTGGCTTTGCTGCTTTGGTCTGGCTTCATGGTGGCAGGACCAGGCGTGCTCTGGAGCTGCAAAGCAGGGCAGGGACATGTGTCCGATGGGAAACCCATTCCTGTGCAGCAGGAAAGCTGGGTGAGAACAGAAACCCATGTTGTTTGCTGAGATCTAAGCAGAGGTTGAAAATCCTTTTGCTCTTCAAGGTGTTTCTAGACCAAAATGGTGGTTTAAATCCATAAAAAGCTATTCAGTCACCAGCGTGGATGTGGTTGAAGAATAAGCTTAGTTTTAGGCGCAAACGAAGCTGCTTCTTTAAGTCTTATTCTGTCAAATGTGAATGGTTTGCAGCCAGATCTTTTTATTTTGAAGAGAACCAGGTTTGGCTTTTAAGCGCATTTGGGGAAGGGGTCTCTTGGCTTTTTAAAACACAGGATCAGCCTCAGGAGATCTGCACTGAGAGGAACCTTGTGCTTTTGAAACCTGGAATAGCAAAACATGGCCTGGAGTTGGTGATAGTTGAAGTCAAAACTTGCGTTTGTGTCCTGGCTGTTCCCAAGCTGTTTTGTTTGGGGAAAGACCTTTTTATCACATACAACCTCCCTCTTTTTTTCCTTTTTCTTTCCTTTTTAGGGATGGGGAGAGGTTTCTCCCTAATGCTACATTCAATGAAAGCTGCTTCACTGGGGGGAGCTGGTGGAAGCAAATACTCTGTTACACCCTCCACTCTGCTGAAGGCAAATGAAACCAGTTCTGTTCTTCCAGCTAATACCATTAATTCAAACCCACTGACCTTCCCCCTCCAATCTTCAAAGCCAACCCAACTGAATGTGTGCAGAGTGCTGGTTTCACATAGCAGCAAGTTTGAAACCTCAACAACTGAGCTGCTTTCATGCTGAGCTCATGTTCTGCGTGAGATGTGTCCGTGTCAATGGTACTTGGGAGCAGTCCTCCATAGTGGTGTGTTCTCATGCTTCCTGAAGGCATCTACTTCATGCTTGGCTGTGGCAGGTAGAATTTGCTTGGACAAGAATTACATGATTTCCTTAAAAAAGGAAAAGGTGGTGGCTTTGCTTTGTAATCTTCCAATTTGTAGGATGGGATAGTAAACTAAACAGGGGTGAAATAAAGCAACAACCCTTCCAGGAGTGAAGCATTCACTCTGGGAGTGTCAAATCCAGCTGTGATGTGACTCAGCATGGTTAAACTACCTACTCTGGAAGGCACCTCCTACTTTATTCACCTTTCTTTTTCTTTTAAGACTTTCAGCCTACCCCTGTGTCAGTTGTGAAATGAGGGAAGGAGTGAAAAGAAGGAAGCCAAATGATGAGCCGTTCTGTTTTAACAGGCCTGCCACTGTAGGTAACTCAATCCTCCTGGCCTAGGGGAGGAATCCCTGCCCAGTAATTGGGGTAAGCTTAGATCCCAAGAGGGAGAATGTGGTTTTGAGAGACTGGGAGGGGGACACACACACCACTCAGTTGAAAAGTTGAGATGTCAGAAATCAGATCTGTGTAACCCGGCACCGGCGTCTGCGTTCCTTGAAAGGGAAGGTATGTGGGGAGGTGTTAACTCACCCTTCTCCTGCCTCGTAGGAGTGACTGCACCCTGCAAGGGAGCTTAGTGTTGCTTCACTCTGGTTTAAAATGTGGGGACACCAGAATGAACTCCTGTTCACTCTGTAAAGCTCCAAGGTCTTGGATTTAAACAGATCCTGGCGTGCTTGCAACTGCTGAGACAGTGATAAGTTAGTCCTAATCCTTACTTCATGGTTTCTGCCATGATTTCTTTTGTTTGATATTGGCAGTGTGACTAGAAGGTTGCTGTGAAAAGGTAAGTTTAAACAGTTGCCTTGTTTGGCTCCAAAAGGAGATTTGGTCAGTAAATAGCTGTGCTCTGCTAACCCTGCTAAGGCAAAGCAGTGCATTTCCACACAGAAAAGAGCCCCAGCACCTGTGACTGGGGTAGGGCTGAAGATCTCAGCTCACTACTTGTGGTTAAGTGCAAGACTGAAGGAATAGCCCCCTGTGGTTTCAGCAGGTCATTTAAACTGCAAACCCTGTTTTAGTTATTGGTCACCACTTGAATGTGCTCAGCATAATACTGAGACTCACATCTGACCAAGTGAAACAAAACCCACTGTAAACCTGACCTGATTAGCAGTAATGTGTTCATAGCGTGAAGCCCTTGCATCCCTGAGAAGGCACTGCTTTGCATTTCAAAGCATCCCACAAATGTGCATATGCTCAGAAATAGAAAAGGAAAATTGCTGACCCATTGCAGTGGACTCTATGGTCAGTCCTGCAGAGCTTATTGACCCCTGGACACTTAAACCAGTGTCCATCCTCTGCTGCTAAGGTCAATTATATAGACTTAGAATATAGATTGCTTAGGAGAGGGGTATGTTTGGTTCTTGGTGTACATTGAAGCTAAAGGATTAGATTCTTGCAGTGGGATGCAGAGATCAAATGCCATGAGGAGAGTTCCTCTCCTTGAGCTGCTTCACATTGGTTCCAGCAGATGCACATTGATTTGTGGAGATCCTTACAGGTCCATTGCCTCATCTTCTGCTTGCTGAAGGTTTGTCCCTTCTCTCTGACCTGCTGTAGCTTTTGAAATGTCAGTTCCCTGGAAAAGGAAGGAACACTCCTCACTTCAGTGGGATGCATCAGAGAAGAGTCAGGGTTAAGCATAGATTTGCCTGTTCAGTCATAGCATGAAATGTGCTTTGTGGGGTTTTGTCTGTGTGGGGATTCTACTGAAGGTGATTTGAGGTTGTCATGCAAAGGTGCCTTGAGAGAGGTGCTGCTGGTGCCTCTTCTTACCGTTGTGCATGTGGCTTCAGGGCCTTACAAATGGTTTTCCTGCATTAGTTTTGCTCTAGTGTTGATTGTGTAAGTGGGGAAGGGGTATGAGAACAGCTCGTGTTATAACTGGCTGGTTTGAGGCTGAAGCAGCATCTCTTATCTTATTACAGCCAAAGGTTTTGATCCTCTGGTGAGTATTGCATTTGATGTAGTTCCTTTGGTTTTGGACTTCAGTTTATCTGTTTGCAAGGCCCTCCTGCTTGGTGTGGCTGGGGTGCAGCAGGATTCTTCAGGGTCAGGAGCTGCATTAGTGTCTTTTTGTCTCAGAATGTCCAGCTCAGCAGAAAGTGAACCCTTAAATTGCCCTCTGTGTGTTTGGCTTCCAAAATCACAGATTTCTTCACTGGTACCTGAAGTTCTGTGTAATCAGGACACTTTGGGATATTCTGTGTGCAGTTCTGTCTCACCAGTTGTCTGCAGACTTGGAAAGCACAAGAAGCGAGTCTCAGAATAGGTGAGCTTCGTAATCCTTGGTAGGTTTTGTTTTATTTCATATAGCAGCTGGGAATCTGTTGCTGTGAGTACCCAGAAGGCTGCCCCGTCAGGTCTATGATGCTGAAGGCTTTTATTCTTCTTTACAAGTTGCTTCAAACAGCAGAAAAGCCCCTTAAAAGAAAGAGGGTCCTGAGCTGGCAGGCTATGTGCTTCTGGAAGTGTGTGTCTTGCCACTGGTGGTAGTTTTCTCCTGCTGGTTTTCCTTTAAAACACACAAACTGTGGTCAAGAGCATGGAAAACACCCAGGGAGGGGGGAATGTTCCCCTAATTCTTGCAAGATATAGGATGGATCAAAAGCTGAACCCTCTTGGCTCAATCAAAGCTGTTTTATGTAAGTGTGAATCAACTACTTCTCACCATTTGGTTCTCCTGAAGTCACCCAGAAGGCATCAGGACTTTGCAGTGTGCATGTTCTTCTCCAAGGAGCTCAGTGGAGCTGAGCAGACTGCCACATGTGTCACAGAAACCCACATCAACTGGTTTTAGGTCATTACCAGACTGGTTATATTTAGTGCATGAATCAGAAGTGTGAGGCTTTGTATCCAACCCTGGTCTCTGTTCCTGTGCTGTATGCTTGGGCTGTGCCCTACAACCAGTCATGCATCTGCTGAAGATGAGGGCTGAAATCCGTGCCTGCTTTTCCTTTTAATCACACAGAGCAGCGACACCACTGAGGTTTGTTTGCAAAGAAACATGGAATGCTTTGGGTTGGAAAGGACCTTAAAGTTCCTCCAGTTCCAGCCCCCTGCCACGGGCAGGTATACCTTCCACTAGAGCAGGTTGCTCCAAGC
>JAVHNF010036050.1:0-19835 GCA_034783455.1 Micropsitta finschii
GGCACAATCTGATTTGGAAGATTTAATAATTGAATGATATACATATCGGTTCACTTAATTTTCTGTGCCACTGATAATTATTTTATGTGAACTGATACAAATCAGAGAGGCCCTCTGAAATTATTGTAATTGTCACCTAAAAATTCTAAATTGGCATTTGTTGATTTTCATCTGAACCAGCCTATTCTTCTATGGTTTGTATTCTTTCCAAATGATGGGATAGCAGAATAGTTGAGGTCATTCATTCAGGGGAGGGGATTCTCATTTGAAATGAGCTACTATAATAGACCTAGTAAACTTACAGGCAGGTATTTGCTTTCCAAAGCCATTGTGACTACGTATTGCAAGGTACTTTGATTTTAATGGAATTATGAAGTACTATATTCTTTCTTGGAATATTATTGAAAGTTGTATCTAAATATACGAACTCTGCATATTTATTTCCTTGGAAACAGCTATCAACTGAAATTGTTTGCAAAAAGCTCTAATATGTTTGTTCCCAAAATGCTGCTTTTTTTGTTTCAAGCAGGTAGTCTGGAGCTTTGGAAGATGACTTGAGCTGGTTAGAGATTGCATGAAAAGAATGAACAGTTAATCATGTATATGGCATTTGTGTGGTTTTGCTTTATTCTGTGAATTTAAAGGACCATTTTTACAAAGGTTTCACTTTAGTACATGGCATGAGATAAAAGAGTGGGAGGAGCCATCCCACTGCCTTATCTAATATCTTATATATATATAGCTTTTACATATATCTACATCATACAAATGTGTTGAGGTCATCTTCTCTGTAATTAGAAAGTGTGGCTGTTGTTCCCTTGGTGTACAAAGTATAACAGACAGATACCGGAACTGGTACAGTTATAAAACAAGGTTTCAGAACTTTGTATGTGCCTTATGGAGACTTAGGTTACAGCGCTGTGGCTGTTCAAGTAAACCTTAATGCGGTCTGTGCCTGAAGGAGGTGGCCTGGCTTCCACTGCAGCCCTCTGGGGATGCTGGCAGGCAGGATGCGGTGGGGAGCTGGAGTACACAGCAGCTGGACCTCCCCATTGACACCTGCCCCTGCACAGGCTCTCTGGAAGTCAGGCTGAAACCTACAGCACACTGCCGCCTTTGTCCATGGATGGAGAGGTCACTTGTTGGGTCAGAAAGTCTCTGCTTTTCACCAGTTACCAGGCTGGGTTTTCCATCACCCTTTTCTCTTACTGTTAGGTTATAGATTGCTCAGAAATTAAGGTTTGTGGAAATCAGCTCTATGATTTTGAATTTTGCTACTTGCATGTTGGGGTATTTTGGGGGGGTATGCTGGTGTAATTGAGTCATCTTAAGGGAAAAAAATTATTTATGAATGAGGTGAAAAAGAGGTTAACAGTGTTTTATTGATTGATTTTTATTTTTTTTTATTTATTTTTATTTTCCTAGGAGATGGTGGGGTTGGTTTTAGTTTGGTTTTTTTTTTTTCCCTGGGGCTTTATTCTGAAATTTGCATCTGTAGATTTCATTCATCTTGACATCCAGGCTCCCAGTTCCATTAAAAATAGAAATAAATAGCTGCAACTTCTACGAAGTGTCAGCTCCCAGTCAAAAAGGTCTATAAATGAGAAGTCTAATTTTGACAAGGGGAAGGTGACAAAATCTTGTTCTGTGAAGCGAGGATTAGATTGTCTTTGCTGTAAACATTTCTCCATGTAAACAACTTCTGCTTTTCAGTGCACCTTTGTTGTGGTCTTCACTGCAGCAGTGTCACTTTGCACCATCAGTGAATAAAATCAGATCCTTCTCTTGTGAGAGACTGCCAGATTTTGTTCAGTTGCATGTACAATTGGTTTACTTCTCCCCTCTTTGCACCCCCAACCCAGAGAGCTTCACTTTATGTTTCTTTTTCTGAAAAGACTTGAAAGAAGGAAAACTCTTTTTCTATTTCTTTGGGTTTTGGGCTTTGTTCTGAACAGCAGAACATTCTTGAACAGATAAAACTGTAACTTCCATAGTCCAGCTCCTAGTTCTGAAAGGTGCTACTCTGCTAGATCTTCTGTTTCACTAGGCTTAATGATCCCAAGTATCACCAGGTACATGGTTGGGCTAGTACTTTCAAACACTGTAGATAGAGGTAATTGCTGGTATAGACATTTATGCTCATAATACAGTAGTTACCAAATGTGTGTGGAGACAGATAGAGAAGTATGAGGAAAGAGGGTGATCAATGCTGACAGACTGCTGAATTCTTGTCCAGCTTTGTTTGCACTGGAGAATAGGAGTGGTTCAGGAGCGAGGGTAAAGGGAGGCAGCATACATAGTTACATGCACTGAGTATGACAAGAAATAGCAATTTCCTACTGCTGAAAAGACTGCAGAAAATGGAAGGATGCCATGGAATTTCCAGGTGCCATATCTTCATACATGCGATTTATGGGACTGATGGATTCTTCCTTTCAAAAATTCCCTGATGTTGCACGTTAGCCTCTGACAGTGGAACTAGGATAGTTTCTTTGGTGTTGATCTATGTTCATGCTTTGTTCTGATTTTTGTACAAATTTTGGAAAAAAGGAAAGGTGACACAAGAGTTGTGTTGATGTAGTTCTTAAATTGCATTCATACAGTGAATAGTCCCTCAGGGTGCTTGGTTTGGGGTCTAAGCAAACAATTAGTTTAATAAAATGAAGGTTTCTTCTAAGGGAAAGGGTGTTTGGTATGGTTCAGTTTCGTATTTCTTGAATTGTGACTTACTTTAGTCCCAGTTGTTACAGTTCTGATGGATATTTTGTTACAAGAATAATTTTCTTCTTTCCTTTGCTTTTAATTTACATCTCAAATTGGTTAGATAATTATTTGTCGCTGGTTCCTCCAAGAGTTGCTGCTGGTATTGCTGTTGCAGGCCAAAGTTCACAACAGGAGTTTCTCAGCTTTAATTATTGAGGTTCTTATGGGTTGTTTTGTAACTGGAATAATGTTTTTGGTGCTTTCCTTTATTCATTTGAGTTGCTGGCAGATACTGCAGCCCGTCAAGAATTCATTTGGCTTAGGGGTTTTTATGGTTTGTTTGTCAGGATTTGCAGCTCAGTTCTCTCCAAGTTTCATGCCTGCCTTTTATCCAAATTAGCACTGACTTTAACCAGTTTCTCTTTAAAGTCCCATTCTTTATCAGAATGGGTAGTAAACATTCTTACCTTCTTACTGCTTGCCCTAATCCTGAGGCAAACAAATTTGTTGTTCAATCTGTGCATTGAATTGTGAAGTGTGTTTGTTTATATAAGATTTCCTTACTCAGGAAGTCACCCTCTCTGCTATTTAAGGTTATAAAGGAACTTCTGCTTGGCTAGTTACTGCAGGCAAGCCTTTCCTGTAAATATGGAAAGCCTGTTCTGCGGGAGGTATGTCAGTATGGCATTGTGTCAGAAGCTCAAATCTTGTAATGAGATGAAGAGCTGTTTTGCTGATTTACCCTGACAGCTGTGAAGATGTGTCTTACTGATCCCAGTGCATGTGTACGAAAATCTGTGTCATTTTGTTACTGTGAGACCTGGGACGAGGTGGCTTTTGTGGGAAGCAGACTTAGACATGAGTGCAGTTGAACCAAGACTGGAGTATCTGCAAGTATTTTGATGCCTTGTATGAAATACTTGAAAAAACAAAAAGCAGGACAAGAGGTGCCCTTTTCAAGTCACTTGTAAAACACATCCATGCAGTCAACAGCCCCTACAGTTGTTTAGTTCGTCGTATAAGGAAGAAAAGAGTTCAGTAAAACTTGGATTGCTTCTAAAGAAAAAGGTATTTGTCCATGAGTGTGTATCCAGTATTATGAGAGGCATTGCCTGCTTCAGGCAATTTATTAATCAATATGCGAATCAGATCAACTACCAGCTTACAGTTTCTAATAATCTAACTATAAAACATACTTCCAGTGATAGCTGCCCAGTAATATGTAATCCATTGTAGCCACTGAACTTCTACGAAGAGGGAAAGTAGAGCAGTAATATGGAGAGGAAAGTTGGTGCTAGCCAGTTAGACAGGATCTTAAACAGCGTGGAGGGGTGGATGGCTTACCTGGAGGAAAACTGCAGGAGGTGCCATAAATGTGCTTGGTATGTAGTTTTGATGGTAAGAGGAAAATTTGATTTATGTCTATTAGCATTTAACTACTAGAATTTGCTAAGAACCTTTACTCAAGAACGTGATACGTTTGCAAGATATTTTATAGTAGTACCTTAGAAAATCTTGTTCTTGGAACTCATTCTTAAAATGTATTGGGAATTTTTTTCTCACATGGTAACCATGGAAATATATGCACTGTAGAAACATGAGGTGTTTGAATTTTCACAATTCTCGCCAAGTTTTCTATTTTCTTTATAAAGTAATACCTGTTACATTTCATACAGCAAAGGTGGTCTTTTTACATTATAGGTCCTGTGCTGATTGCAAGATTTTAGATTATGGTGGGTAAAGTTTAGCTACAACTACAGTAGGTGGTACTGCACAGGTGAAACTTAATTTCTTATTGCTCACAAAGCACATCAGTGTCTGATAATTGAGAATTCTTTATGTTAAGATTTCTTCACATAACCTTTTCTGTATGAACTAATTTTATATGTAGGGAGTGTGAAGTACTGCATTGAAAGTAATTGTATTAAACATATGATTTATTAATTTGAAATTTTAGGTTAATAGCATTATCTTATCTAATAATTGAAAATTAATAATTTAAAGTTAGAATTATTTATCAGAAGCCTGTTCAGTAGGCACTGCCACACTTCATGGTCACGTTAGACTAGCACAAACTGGTATTCCTTCAGAAAATGAGCAGTTCTCCTGCCCCACATATTTGCCCATTTCCACCCGACATTTCCCTTCCCTCACCCCAGGAGAAGCTTTCATGCAGTGGAAAGAACTGTGAGTTGCTCTGGATTAAAATCAGCTTCCCATGGCCAACCCTGCCCTGCCTTCTGTCCATTACTTTTTAATCTGGCCTAATTCCCTGACCTGTCTTGGCAGTCAGCCACAAGGATGCTTTTGCTCTTTCAAGGAAGGTCATGATAGAGTGGCAGGAGCGAGTGGATGTGGAAGGATGGGACTGGAATACTTTGTATTTATACCTGCCCATAGTGAACACTGGACTGTGGTCGAACAAATCAAACCAATATTACTTGCACTTTTAAGCCTCTAAGTATGTGGATTGTTGCAAGAGAGGAAGCAGATTTACAGATCTGTCATCTCCAGCAGTCTGGAATAATTCCTTTCAATGAACGCTTTAAGGGCAGGAAGAAGGAATCAGAGAAACTCCTTTCCAAAGCTTAGTTTTAACATACTCCAGAACTAACTGGATGCCAGTTCTAACTGGTTGGTTCAGAGAACTGGAACAAAAAATCACCTCTAATCAGTCAGCAAAAGGTTGCTAATAATGCTTTAATTTAAAAAGAAAGCTTGGTTAAGAACGAGTCCTGAAGGAGCAAACTACCCAGAGAGATAGAATGCCTCTTTCCCACCAGGAATCTGCAGGAGACTTTAGGTCACGTCCTGTGCTTGGATGTTTAGATGAAGCTGTTCCGCTTGTCTGCATTGAGGACATCTTGCATATAATCAATAATTTAGCATTTGAATAATAAATCCCAGCATGGTTCATAGAATCAGAGAATGGTTTGAGTTGGAAAGGACCTTAAGATCATCTAGTTCCAACCTTCCTGCCATGTTCAGAGATGCCTCATCCTAGACCATGTCACGCAAAAGCTCTGTCCAGCCTGGCCTTGAACACTGCCAGGGATGGAGCATTTACCACTTCACAGGCTTTTGTTGGTTGTTTCCATTTTTTGGCATTTATTTGTGTGTTTTTTGAGAGAGGAGCCACTTTAATTGGGTTTACATTCTCCTTTAGACTAAGAAAGCAGAGGTTTTGTCTCATCTGTATTTTTTATGGTGGAAAATGATTGAATGAGGACATACACACATGAACAACTCTGCTGAGCAGAGCTAGTACAAGATTTGATATGTTCGTGACTGAAAAAATTTACTGATTTACATAAGTTTGGGGGAGTTTAAGCAAGATTTCAGGGATTCGCACTGAGTGACTCTGTTAGTTGGGTTTGGCCCTGTCTCCACAGGGTGTTCTCTGGCATGCTGTACTTTCAGCATTAGCCAGGTTCAGTCCCTCTGTTCGGACCTGTACTTTATGATTTAAGGAAAAAAATAAGGGGAAAAGACTGAAAATTGGATTTGGAAACAAAATTGATTTTTTTCTCTTTTAAAACAGAAGAAGGAAGAAGAAAGTCAGTCTGACTGCAGTACTTGTGTGCAGTAGAGTGTCTACCCCTCAGAATTTAATGAAGGTATCTCTGGTAGTGAAAACCTGGTTTGGTTCATTTAAATGTCACATTTCTTTTACAGGCTCTTGCCAGCCAAAACAAGAGGAGAGGTGAACATTAGGACTTCAGCTTTAACTTATAGTTTAAAATTACAGTCTCGTAGCACTGAAAACAAAAATTAAGCAGGGGAGGGAGGGTGGAAGGAAGAAAAGATGGGTTCTTTATAAAGCACTTACTTCTTGTAAGTTTGTTTTTATAGAACTGGCAAAATACAGTCTAGCTCAAAACTTTAAAAATGTGGATAGGGTTAAAGAAGGATTTTGCCTATGTTCTAATTTTCGAGTTGTAATGAATAAGTACAATTTGTATTTCCTCATTGTTGCACATTGGAAATCGATTCCTGCATGTTCCCCACAACCTCACCCTGCCAAATCAGGTTCCAGTGCTCTCTTTCAGTCTTTGGGCACTGCAGCTGTAATTGGTCTTAATTTACTGTTTATCCTTTTGCTCCCTTAACTTACTTCATGGTTTTTCCATGCCCTTCTGATCTCTGTTTCCTACCAGTCCTTCCCAGGATTCCATAGAAATGTGTACAGCATGCAGTTAGATTATTAGCACTTCCTTTTAGATGCATATTTGGATGCAGTTAATGATTCTTACATGGTCATTCATATTTTGTATTCCAGCAAATAGGCTCTTCCAGAACTGCACCATATGGTTTTGGTGTTGGGCTTTTGTTTTGTTTTTAACTGAAGAAAAAGTTCTTAGCCATTGAAGCTGGTAAGTTAGTTTGCTCTGCATCCCCTCTTTTTCAAAACCCTGTTCTCAAAGTGAAAAACTTGATAAATGAGAGATTAAATTGATGCAGAGTTTATTAATCTAGCCTTAGTGACTTTGCAACACTTAGAGCAAAAACAAGACAAAATCATAGCTGGTCAGTTTTTCACAAGAGGGCTGGTATGCGTGTCTCACTGCAGCACTAAGGCAAGATTGACTTGCCCTCTACCAGGCTTATATCACATTGGACTTTTTTCCCCATTGTTTTTATATTGTGAGAAACAAAGCCTTTGTACTTGTTAACAGTCTTTTTAATGGTACCATTTTAGTTTGTGTTTTGAAGTGTTCCCCTTCACTTCACCAGCTATTAAAATGTTAACTGGTGCTCACACTACTTCCTCTGAGTGTATAATAATATTTTTTTCAGTTGCCAGAGTAGAGAAATCTTTTTCTAAGCCTCGTGATATTACTCGTGCTAATAAAGAGAAACCTAAAGAAATATAAGGTGACCGGTTAATCCTGTAAGAGGGAGACTTAACTTAAATCATATTCTTCTGACTTGTTTCTGAAATATGGTTCCATAACCATAGGAATCACTGAGACATCTATATACATCTCCATAATGTTTAAGGCTATAAATACTGGTTTTCTAAAAATGAAATATACATGTATGTTTACCAGAATCTCTTCATATATATTCATTTCCCCATTACATGGAATTTGGAGATTTAATTAAATAGCCCATTTAATTCTAACTTCAAGTGATTATATTACAGTTTTGGAACAGAAATTGAATTGTATTTTGATAAAGGGCATTTTAAATACCAAATAGAGATTGGCATTTAACACAGCAGATGGGGGTTTGTAGTGGTGCCCAATGTTTAGTCTTAATCAGTTTAGTTCTTGCTTTCTTGCCATGAATCCTATTGAATCCTATCCAAATACTTCCCCCCAACCCCTCCCTCCCCCCCAAAAAAAAAATCTGGCTTGCTGGTTCTTGTAGGATGTGTGCTTGAGAATAACAAATACAGTGCATGTGGGAGGTGGGAGAAAGGCACAGTAATTAAAGGTGACTCTTCAGGACTGCTCCGTGACCCCTTCTCCTCTGCTGTCATTTCATCAAATGACAACTGAGAGCTCTTAATCCCTTCTTTTTTTTTTTTTTCTTTTTTTTTTCTTCCAGGAGCTTTCCTCAGATTCACTTGCTTTTAAACCCTGTTTTAGGCAGAGCACTCTTGAGAGTACTCATACCCTTTGTTAACAGTCCTTTATTATAAGCTTGCTAACTTTTCATACAAACATTAATCAGTAACCCAAGCAAAACTGCTGTGCATTGTGTGAATATACTGTTAGATAACAATCTGCTTTTGGGAGTTCATGTGGGTTCAGGCGGGTTTGGGTTTGGTTGTTTGGGTTTGTTTTTTTTTTTAATGCTTCTTTGTATGCTGGTATTACCTGGGAACCTTTGGATCTTGAGTTGCACTTCCCTTAGAAATCTCTTACAGCAGGTTTCCTGCTTATCACTGTGTTGCCTTGGTTCTGAGTACAGCTCTCTGCAGGCAAAGTCCCACACCACCTTTTATATGAGGGGGATAGCTTATATCTTGTCCAGCTCTGTGTGCACCTGTAGCACTTCTTCTGACCAGGGTTTGAGTTGAAGTGGGCAGAAGTTACAAAACTGCTTGCTGCTTCAAGTCTTTCATTGTGAGTTCTCTGTTTCTTACAACCTTTTTCTGAATCTCCCCAGATTCCTACTATATGCTTCAGGTTTTTGCATTGCACAAAAATTGCTGCTTCTACCAACAATTGTTCTTACTGGGCACAAAGAGCTAGGTTTGTGCTGTGTGTTTGTGCTTACTCAGTCTCTGGACCAGTGATACATTCTCTCCAGTTCCAGCTGCTGTGCTTCCTGATATATCGTCAAGGTCCAGATGGAGAAAACCCCAGTGTCGGAAATATTTTGTTCATGATCTCCAGAGTGAAATTAAGATGCAAGTGAGGTCAAGTACCATAATCGATCAGTTTGTTTATTAATTACTATTAAAAGCGATAGGACAGATTGGAAAAAAAAAATAATAGAAATTAAGCAAGCCTTCAAGACTGCAGAGAGATAGTCACCACTGTGCATCCGGTGACGTCCCGAGGGTCCACAGTCATCATCTTTAGTGGTGAGAGTCATCCGGGGTCTGTAGTCTTCATCGGTGGAGGATGTCCAACACGGCGATTACCTTTTTCCTGTCTGTTATGTTTTGGGGGGAGTACCTATTTTCCTAATGCCATGTACTGCACATTGCTGGTGGATCACAAGCATCCAGTTTCACTGCTCATACAGCCAGCTCTTCAACTGCACTGTTTGTAGCAATCCTTGAGATAATGGGCAGCAGTTCCTCACACCAGCCTTTGAGATAATGGACAGAGGAGTATTATCTCTGTTACTCCTACCCATCTCTCAGACAGTGGACAGTGGAGTCCCATTTCAGCTCCTCACATGCATCTCTTGGGCAATGGACCTTGGAGTCCCCTCTCAGCTTCTTATAGTAGTGTTTGAGACAGTGGAGTCTGATTTCAGTTCAGTCTCTCATGCTTATCCAGTTGTTTTGAGCACTGCTATCACCCTTGCCAGTGCTATTATTCATGCAAAGCAAGAGCTTTTCTTCCTTTAGTTTCAGCCTCCTTTGATCCAGCTTGTGCTGTACCAGTGAAACCAGTCTGAATAGGGTCTTTTGGCCAATCTTTGCTACATTCTTTGCATCCTCATCTTTACTTTGCTCAACGGTATAAGAGTGATCCTTGCTTTTCAGTGTTTATGAGAACCTTTCTATCAACATCTCTTTCCTGAGTTCTTTTTTTATTTTGACAGTCTTACAAAATTAAATCATTTCATCATATGGTGACCCTACAGGATTTCCGTGTGCATTCCAGCTTGCATACAGCAACTTGGGCTGTGCAGTTGAGACTTTTTGAGGGGTTTTGCTGCTGTTGGGTAAAAGGACTGAAATTTGATTGTGAAATTTTTTTTTTTTTTTGAGACTGCTTGCCATTTCTGTGCTATGCACCACATGCCATGCAATTCACACATGCTGTCTTCTGGAACAAAGTGCTAAGTAGTGGGAAGATCACCCGATTACAGGTTTTATTGTGATCCAGCATGCTGCGATGAAGATAGATACACTTTTGTTAGCAACAGTTCCTTGGATGTGTGTCCTGGAATAGATTAATGATTAAAGATGCCAACTTGATCTGTTGAAGTTTTGTAAGCTGTGCTTATTTCTGTGATGCATCATCTTTTTTTCATACTGAATTTAGCTGCCTTTGGGTTTGTTTTTTTCCTCTTTTCTTTGCTCAAACATTCTGTGATTTAGCATGAGTCATTTTGTCTGTGTGGGAAAGGGTTGGTTTATTAAAGGGTCCGTTCTTGAGTGGGGAGGGGAACGGGTGGAATGTATTTGTGTTTTCTGTGTTTATTGTGGAAATGCATAAATTTTTTTTTTCTTTTTTCCTCCTCTTTCTTTCCTCTCTTCATCATCTCATCTGTGTGGGTGAATGTTCCTGCAAACCCTTGTGGAACCTATAGAGACTTTTGGTATGCTCATTCCTTCATTAGTGCCCAAAGTCATAGATGCTAGGAATAGTTTAAAGACTAGCAAAGCAAACGAGTCACATTGTCACAATACAAGGTGGCTAAAAATGTGCACTTGAGGAAATCTTCTAAGTCATCATCTAATAAACCTGTTCTTTTGAATCATCACAATAATACCAATGGCCACTACTATCTAGTTGGTGTAAATTTTGATTCTGTGCTTGAAAAGTAGAAATGAAATGTGTTCCCCTATAACAAGAACAAATGTTTTGTGATTGAGAGAGACTTTTGAAAACTGCCTGTCCTGCCTGTTCCAAATTCTAGGTCTTACTTTCAGAAGTGACTGGAATCTATGCACTTTGGTTGCCTAAATTCTGTTTGAAATCACATACCAAATGATGTGGTGGTGTAGTAGCCCAGGTGACCTCTGAAAATGAGAACAAGCATAGTTCGACCCATTTTCTCATTAGGAAGGAAATGTAATTCTAATAAAACACATCAGAGAATATGAAATCTTTTTTAAAAGGTAGCAGTTTTAAGATAGACGAGTGACTTGTAGATAGCTTTATTTTGAAAATGTGTTCAGTGCTGGTTTCCAAGAAAAAAGGGTGAAAATAAAGTTAAATAAGGTAGAAGTTCAGTTGAAGGAGCTTTGTGGCTTATCTATATTCTAGAAATGAAAGATTTTTCTCATGCTTCCACAATTTGAATATTTCCAGCTGCGTCACATTTTTTCATAGACACCATTCTTTATTCCAGAAGCAGAACAGAAAGATGACTATATGTAAATGTCATTGTTTTCACAAATACAGAGTAAATTATATTTCAGTGCAAAATATGTGGAAACTTAAAATATTTATATGAACAGTGGAGATAGTGTGAGGAATATTTAAGATACGTACTGTAAGAGCATAAAAAGAGACCAGTTATTTCATGGTTTGGCTGTGCTATATAGTGTAAAAGTTAACGTTCATTTCTAAGCTACAGCCACTTGAGTTTGAAGGCTTGTCTTTTTGGTAATCTTAATGATTATCTTTGGGTTTTTGTCATTAAGAGAAAATAATGTTCATGCTATTTTGATATAGGTTGATGTTTTAAAATTTTACCGCTAGTCATCATTTTACCAAGTCATCTCTGTTCTCCTGAATGGAAGAAGGATCATCAGGCATGAATTTGGACACTGTTAGGTTCCCTTTTTTGTGTTGAGAAATTATTTCATGCCACAGGAAATCCTGTCCTTTTCTCAAATTAGGATCATTAGAAGTCATTACATGAGTAACCCCCATAATTTAACAACAATGGAAATATTTTCCCCACACAGGATAAATATGTCAAGCATTTTTACTGACTACCCACTAAAATATTTTTAACTCTTGGTGATTTTTAATACCGGTTTAAAATAGTTCCTTTGATAGAAACTATGGTTTTAATACCAATTTAAAATAATTCCTTTGATACAAACTATGTTTTTCTTACTCTGCTTAGCCATACATTTAGGGTAATAAATATGTTCTTCCTCTCTGATATTGCTTGATCTCATTGTGAGTGGATCTCATGCTCTAAACACTATTTGGATCTTGAGGTCTGGCAGAACTTTTGGTATTTTTTCTGAAATCTCAGTTGTTTGCTCCTCCATCAGAGCCAGTGACTGTGGGAGCCATAAACCTCCCTTGGGGATTTTGTGGTAGTTGAGTCCCATAGTGCATTTGAGAGGAAGTTAAAAAGGAACACAAAACAATTCCTGATGAGCCTTCTCCAGGGCTGCCCTTGTTTTTACTGCTGCTGTAACTCTACCAGTGCTAGAAATTGTAAGAAATGTCTCTATGTAGACTCCAGTATTCTTTGAAAAGCACAAAAAAGTTCTGATCCAGCAGAATCAGGTTGTTTACAACCCCATAAACCTATTTTTTTATGACCATTGGAAGGTAAATTACAGTTGCTAAAACGTGTATTTCTAGTTATTAACCAGAATAATCTTGGCACACTGCTCAGTATTTTTAGAAGTTACTTGTGGCAGAACATCACAGTGCAGAAAATCCACTGTTATTATGTGAAATAATTCAGAGGACACAAAAAGAGTAGGATATTTTCTTCTTGATTCTGTGACTCTTTCAGAACCTCAGCATTGTCTAAAACACCTCCTATTTATGACGGTGCATTAAGTAAGCCTTGATCTGGCCGAGAATTGATACTAAAAAAAAACAGAACAGCTGAAAGATGATCTAAACGAAATACATTGGTGCACATTTTAAATAGCCATCTGGAATTTTACTGTTACACATTCCTTCAATTTCAATGGAAAATCAACATTAAAAATTTTTATTCTCTGACTGTGGGCATGCCTAATGTGCAGCATCAGTGTAGCCCTGTGCTTTGTCTTTGCTTGCAGTAATGTTGTCCATTTGTTACTTGAGCTTGCAAACAGCCTTTTAATGAAGGTGATGAGGGGAAAAAACAATGAGATTGGCATTACGCTTAAGCAGCTGAAAGAAAATGTAACTTTTATTTAACAAAAATAGATTAAAAGTCTGTGGAATGGCTGTTGTAAATGTCAGGTGTTTGTGGTTTTTTTCCCAGCCAAATTAAGAACATCTTGCATCACCTTAAAGCCTGCTTGTGTATACAGTATTGTGAGATAATAGAGCCGATGTAGAATTTCTGTAGAATGATGTAGTTACTCCAGAAAGCTTAGAGACCACCTGGAGATACTGTAAAAGCTCTAGAGGCATTGGTGCTTGCTTTCGTACATGGAGAAAATAGTGTATTATGAGCTGAAGAAATAAGTTGATAATGAAGTTTGTATAATTTGCTAACAACGCATCTCCATTGCATTCATGCCGAATTACACTAATTAAATTGTACCTTTTTTTGTCTGCTTTCAGTGAAAGAGTTCCTAGCCAAAGCCAAAGAAGACTTTTTAAGAAAATGGGAAAGCCCCCCTCAGGTATCCATCATTTAAGCATTCAGTAATTTTCTCTTGCACTTTTGTGTAATGTGATGTGTTGTCAGCCTGTAACGAGTGGTGCAGAAAACAAATAATTTTTAATGCAATTTTTAAAGGAATTTCCAATTTTAATGTCAGTTTTGTTATTGAAGTTCATCAGCAAAGACTCTTGGGCCTTCTCTAGTTTCGAGTCGATGACATGCTCATGTTGAACAACAGCTTTCTCTTAGGGAGAATGATGTTCACCATCAACATGACAAGACTCAAATTCTACTGGCATGGTTTAGCTGGCTTTTTATAACAATGAGCATTGTCATATCTGTCATCTACCCTGTTAATAATTTCCTCCATGATATTAAGGGGAATTGAGGGTATTAAGTCTACTGCATAGGGCTTGGGTCAGGTTAAAGAGCTTGTTAGAGAGACATCTCTGAAAAGCTGAACTTGGTTTGGGTTTTGGGGAAAGGGTCATTGTTTTTACAGCAGCATTTGGAATGCTATGGTACTGAATGTCTTTGAAACCTTAGTGATATGCTTTCCAGACAGCCCTAATGTAGGCGTGTCTCTAGAGGTTGGGGTATTTTGCATGTCCCAGTATTCTTGTTTGTGAAGTATGAGGGGGTTATTTATCTGCATGTTAAATTTGTGCTCTGTTTACTGCATTTCTTACTAAGCATGTGTCATTTGTACGGACAAATTATAGAAATGTTGATACAATTCAGTTAAGTCTTTTTCTGCTTTAATGAGTGCAATGTAAAATCTCTTACTAAAATTTGACAGGCATGAAATTGTAACAACAGTATAGTTGGCTATTGTTGTCTTTGATTAATGTAATTTTACTCATTATTATTCATAAATAATTGAGTTCATACAGATAAAATTGTCTTTGGGTATTAAATAATGTCATTATATCCTTGTACATGTAGAATACTGCTGGCCTAGATGATTTTGAGAGGCAAAAAACCCTTGGAACAGGATCATTTGGGAGAGTAATGATGGTGAAACATAAAGCCACAGAACAGTATTATGCTATGAAGATACTGGACAAACAGAAGGTTGGTGTAACTTACAGTAGGTTTTGTGGTACAAGAGAGTTTTATGTAGATCAAGATCTGGTAACTGTGGCTAAGCTGTGTTGCACAACTGTGCTTTTGTTTATCACATTTGGGTACTGGTGATACATGAAAAGCTTGGCTTTCTCTTTTTAACCTGCAGATTCAGCTGTTGAGGCTGTGTCAGATTCTTACAACTGCCAGTAACACTTTTGGCAGGCTAAAGAGGCTCTAAGTACTGTCCAAGGCAGTAGTAAAATATTGTCAGTTAAATTCTTTGCTTAGCTTTTTGTGAGGTGGCCTATACCAAAATGTAATGCTGTAGTTAAATAAATAAATAAATGCACCTTCACAGTGTAGCTCAAAATTCTGGAAGACTCTTTGGATCAGAAATTAGCAAAATTTTTAATTGTAAACAATAATTTAAAAAATAATTTCTTTTCCGTTCTTGATCCCATAAGGTATTAACTTTTGTAAGCACAGTTATGCAATAATCCCGTTGCACTTCTAATAGATGCATAGATAGAACAGTAACCTCTCAGAACAGCTGTGACCGTAGACATTTTCTATGTTGAAAACTATTTAAGCTCTAGTCTGAATCTGTATTGTTACTCCAGCCTGATTTAATAGCTTATTACTGTTAGATTACTTATTACTGTTAGATTAAGTAAGTGGCATCACTTGATAAAGTTTAAATTTTAAATAAAACAGAATTCTGGAATGCTAAGATGTGTTTTAAAGAAATTTATCAATACAGTTAGTTTTTAACCATTATGACAAGCCTTTCAGAAGTATGTTACTTATATTGAAGACCTAAGAATCTACTAATCTAAGAGCTTTTCTTACTTTGTAAGGCACTGTAAATAACTTTGCTATTGTACAACAAAAATCATATTAAGAAAATATTAATCTGGCAAAGAGAACTTAATAATCAGCAACTGATAAAATGAAGTCAGCATTATCTCAGTGTGGACTCTTGCGCTTAGGCGTTATTACCTTCCTGAGTAATTTTAAGTAATGGAATTATGGCAGTGACATAAACGAGTCCTTTATGAAATACACATTGTTTCAACTTAGCATACATAATTTTATGTCTGTGTATTCTATTAGAAATACATTAGTGTTATATCGGTAACTTCTATTAATGAATCACAAAAATAGAAGGTGGTTTAGGGAGAACCTATTTCTGTCACTTTCTATATTCTAGAAAACATACAGGTGTCTAAAATTAGATAGCTTGCAGGCTGCCTGTGATTTTTCATTTACATTTTACTTGGAAAAAAGAGAAGGCATGTTGTGTGTCCCATTGCTATCCAGTCTTATGCTTGGTTCATCGTGATAAGTAATAGAAGTTGATGTGGTCAGAAGTCTTTCATGTAAGGTTGTTAGTCTTTTATTTGTCTGGCTTAATTTTGGAAGGTTGTAACATACTACTGCTTGGCTAGTTTCATTAATAATTGTTTTTTGAAGAGAAAATACTGTTAACAAAAGCTTAGACACAGGCTGCTGGAGAATCTGACATTATGAAATACCATTCGATCTACAGGAAGCTGTCATTAGACATGCCCTGAGCTTGAGCTTAAATGTGAGCAAAGCTGTGTTATCTGAGGTTACAGTTTGATATTACAAAGTGTTAAGCAGCAGCTTCAGCCTGTGGTGTTGCTGCCGTTGCCCTCCAGTATCTAACAAGCAGAAGATGGAGGAAGGGTGACAAAGTCTTGTCTAGCATTGCAGCTGTATGCTTCACAATATCAAATTAAAGCCTTAGCTTGCTTGCTTCCATCACCAAGGTAATTCCAGAACCATAGCTTTTTTAGGGATGAAGCAGACGCTTCCCACACAAATGAGCTGATTTGAGCAAAATTTTTATTTGGTCCCTAAAGATCTGTGATTCAAAAGAGATTTAATATTTTTAACTCTGTACTTCTTTTGTATGACATTTATTTCAAAACAGTAGTGGTTTTTTTAGGTTCTGCCTTTTGAATCTGAAAGTTAAATTTAAACACAGTGTTGGTCAAGGTTGGAATATCTTGCTTATCTGTTTTTTGTAGCTGTTAGATTTGATTTCCACATGTGTAAAACCAGACTTGTTTTGGTCACTCTTGTGTATTTTCTCCTTGTTTCCTGGGGCGGGGGTGTGTGTGTGTGTGTGTGCAGCGGAGGAGAAGTAACTTTACTTGGAAATCGTGCCATTCTCAAAATGAGATGTATCTATATTGTGCAATAGGGATTAAGTAAAATGGAAAGAAATCGATTTTGCAATGTTGGTGTTTAACACAAGTAAACCAGTTGTTAATTACTAAGAAAAAGCAATGATCAGAAGTTTGTCATTTGCTGCTAGCATTTAGATTTTTAATACTTCTGCTAAGCAGGAAAGCAAAGCACACTAAAAGCTCTGGCAGAGGTAACAGTTGTTTATAAGAATGGCAGTTTTGAATTTCTGTTCTCCTTAGTCGCCTTCTCACTACTGTGTGAGCTATATCAAATAAGTTAGTTTGCTCCTGTCCACAGATAACAAAAATCATAATTAAATGTGCCTGACACAATTTCCTGCCTTTCTTAGCAAAGGGTCCAGGGACCAAATGGATTTTATTGAACTGTCATCCAGCTGCAGAAGTATCTCCATTACAAATGCAAGCAATTCTTAAGAAAGCAGAGAGGTGTTTTCCTTACTGATTCCTATTCTTAGCAAGTAGTAAGAAACACTATTTCAGGAGTTATCTGTGAACCATATTGCATCAGTATTACTCTTAAAAGTTGTTGGACTTTTTAATCCTTCCTTAGCACTCCTGTTGTACTAGTAATCTATTAGGGTTTTTTTATTATCTGTAAAGTTACAAGCTTGCTTTCAACTAATTGTTTTACTCTGAAAAATTTATCAGCAACCGTAAAATGTCATACTTAAACCGAAGACTGTTTTTCCTCTCCTAGGTCGTCAAACTGAAGCAAATAGAACACACACTGAATGAGAAGAGAATATTGCAAGCAGTGAACTTTCCTTTCCTTGTAAAACTGGAGTATTCTTTTAAGGTAATCATTATTTTGAAAGTAGTTGTTTGGATTTCAGGGATGTGTGTGCTCAAACGTACATGTTAAATCATTTCAGTTTTATAGTACAGTAGTTGAAAGTTTTCAAGGATGCTTCACATGACGCTGTTGCCAGGTCTTGAGCTTCAGTTCCTGCACTTTTGTGTACACTTGCGCACACCCCAGGTCATCAGGTGATGACTGAAAGGATATATCCAAATAAATAAAAATTAAATTCTTAGAGATTGCCTTTTTTTTGAGGGAAACTGTCTTTTGTGTGTCAGGGAGCTTGTAGTCGTCATTCTGTCTTTGAGAAAACACAAAGGATCTATTTCTATACCAATATGTTGAATGGCAAATTTGTAATTGTTCTGGCTTTTTATTTGAGACTTATATCTGAGGCAGGTCTTAGTGACAGTCTTAACCATGACAGAAGGAGCATTTGATAGTTTCTAATTTTATGGCAGTATGTGTTAGTCTGTCTGTAAAGAAATAGAGTATTTTCCTAATTTAGAGAATTGCATGTGTCCTCTAAAAATTCCTTCCTTTTTTTTTTTTCCTTCTTTCTTCTTTGTTAATACCAGTTAAAATGAGCAAAGATGTTCTACCTCAATCCTTATAGTTTTGAAGTTTGGGGCAGGGGCTATGGAAGACGAGAATACCTCTGTCTGTCAATTCTGGACTTGTAAGAGTGCAAAGTCTTGT
Organism: Micropsitta finschii; assembly: GCA_034783455.1. Taxonomy (NCBI): domain Eukaryota; kingdom Metazoa; phylum Chordata; class Aves; order Psittaciformes; family Psittacidae; genus Micropsitta; species Micropsitta finschii. Next base: position 18,382 of record JAVHNF010036050.1, read on the forward strand.
CTTGCAGTAGGCATCTTATCCTCTTCCTTCTTATCACTTACACACTTTTCTGTCAGGAACTCACTGATTATTCAGATTTACTTCAAAATAGATTTGTTGATGTACATGATGTTCCTTTTGTCATGTGTGTCTGCAGTTTTCGAAGAATTTCTACCTGTCTTGCTTTATATTTAAGGTCATTTGATGGCTACAATCTTCAGTTTACATTCTTCAATAAAATATACTGTATGTAGGAATTATAGAGACTGTAACATGCCTAATATGTATTGGTGTGTGTTAACTTGCTTCCTTAGGACAATTCTAATTTATACATGGTAATGGAGTATGTTCCTGGTGGTGAAATGTTTTCACATCTAAGAAGAATCGGAAGGTTCAGGTGAGAGTATTAATGACGTTATTCCTTTAAAAAGGCTTCTGTTGCTAAATTGAAAAGAGGAGTTTATAAAATCTGTTAGTATTGAAGGAAAAATTCTGGAGGGTTAAATGCATTAAAGTTACTCCTCTTTCAGTGCTTAAGCTTAGTCAGGCAATGAAAACCTCATAATTATTTGTTATTTTTTCAGTTAGTTAATGCAGGCATTTGTGATTTATGCATGGTAGAATCTTGGAATTCCTATGCTCACTGAAAGTGATGTTAGTTTCTAAAAGTAAAACTTAAAGTCTAAGCTGTGTATTTTGGGATGCATTCATGCTGATTTGCATGTGTATTTCAGCTGCAAGACATAAATACAGGAAGTGATTGTGTCAATTCTAAAATGTTTGCTGTTTGCTGATCTTTTTAATATTTTTTTTCGTTGTTACACAGTAGAAGAATCTGTTAGCAGATACTTAATTTGTCCATCCCTGGCAGTTACATGGTTGTTTCAGTATCTTAGCATAGCACTGGGGTACTTAATGTTCTTTTAATTCTTCACAGTGAACCACATGCACGGTTTTATGCAGCTCAGATAGTGCTAACATTTGAGTACCTCCATTCATTAGACCTCATCTACAGAGATCTAAAGCCTGAAAATCTTTTAATTGATCAGCAAGGATACATCCAGGTATGATGTTCTTCATATATTTAGATAGTGAAGTCTTGTCTTACAGTAGGGTTAGGTGATTTTAGAAAATGTGTTTAGAATAAATAGTCTTGAAGCTGCTTGGCATGTTGGCATGTATTAAAGTTGGAGTATGGAGTGTTAAAATGCCCTACTGCTTAGTAACAGTTAAAACCACTGAAATTTACCTCCTCTGACTAAAATTAAATATGCACAATGGAGTTGTCTGTGGTTGAGTGAGTTGTCAAGGTTTCCCTTGGGGTTTGTGGTGTGAAGTAGGTGATTACATGGCTCTGTTCATCTGACCTATTTTAGGTGTGTGCCCTAGAACAAGACAAACAGTGCCCTAAAATGTCTGGTTCTCTGCATTGTCTATATAGATGGCTTAGGATAACCAGCTTAGTTGTCAATACC
>JAVHNF010036080.1:773-25340 GCA_034783455.1 Micropsitta finschii
GCCATGTAATCTGACAGATTGGTGTTGTATTCCAAGAATGTTATTTAAGGTGAGCAATTTGCCCTTCCAGCACTCTTGTTCAATAAGTGCATTTATATTTTCCTTGCTTTGTGGTTGTGCCATACTATCATTTTAGGCATTTGGCTGTTTGCATTTTGAGTTCATGTGTGCCTTCAGTGTTCACAGAATCTTGCATCAAGATGTGTACTCATCCAAGAGCCAGCTTCTTACACATGGTTTCTATCAGCTGCTTTTTCCTTTGTCTAATATTCAGAAGAACAAGGAATTATTGCTGTATGTCAGTCTTCTTTGTCCTATTTGTTGTCATATAGATATTTGCCTTACACTCCTTGATGCAACTCCTGGCTCTGGATGTAGTTGTCCCTTATATGGAAGTTAGTACATTTGGGTGTCCTTGTCCTCCTTCTCTTGTCTTTGTGAGTTTCCCCACGTTTCTTATGAGTATGTATCAGTTCTCTTCCTAATAATCATTACCAGTGTTTATCAAGTACTGTTGAGCTCAGAACTGTCCTTGTCATAGTTATCTAGTATTGCCAGCAAATCTTTTATTCCTCATCGATTATGCTTTGTTAGGTCCTGCTGTGGTTGATTTTACTACCATAAACTATGGCCATCAGCAGTCATTTCATGTTACCCTCTTTGCAGATATATTATGAATACATTGGAAGCTTACAGTCCTGAGTTATAGATGTCTCCACTGTGAAAATTGGCCATGTGTTTTGACCCTCTCTCTCCAGTTTTGTCATAGTTGCATTTCCTTCTCCATTCTACCCTTCAGCATGTTAAGTTTCTCAGAGTCTTTGGTAGTCAATCTTACCAGATGCTTTTTGATGTCCGAAGAAGATTGTATCAGTCAGATGCCTTTTGTCTGCATGCTTGTTGACAGCTTGTGAGCCATGACTGTTATTCAGAAAAGTGGTGTCAGTTCCTCTGAAGTGTCTGTACCATATGCCCATGAACTCCATTTTCTGGAATATCTCACATGAGCCAGTAATACAGATACCTGTACTAGGCAATTAGTAGGTCTGAGTCACTAAAAGCACCTCACTACCTGAAAATGTCTTCTTTTGATGCTCTGAAAGAAAATCTATTAATATTTATACCTTCTGCAAGCTACTGTGCAATTTCTTTTCTAGCTCATTTGGTGCATTTACATAGGCCCTACCAGGTTTTTCTCTTTTGTGCCCATTTAGCTGTATCTTTAGATTTTCAGCATTGCCTATTGGCTGCTTATGACTTTTCTTACCCTGCTGTTTGGTCATTATACCTTTTTTCTTTTTTTTCTTTTCAAGTCTCGGGTTAGTAAGTGCTAGATAATTGCACTCATTCCCTAGGTAGTATCTTTAGAGCATCTTTATGCTCTCTGTCAGAGATTAGCTTTTCAGCTTTTTTTACCACCCTAAGTTTCCTCATTTGTACATAGCTTGTCTATTAGAAACTAGGCAAAGCATTCGTGGATTTAGGATGTTCATCCTTCCTACAAGAATTCTTAAGTATTCCTTGATCAGAGCTAAAAAAACTTAATTGAATGCTGGTTTTTGCTCAGGACCAACTAGTCAGGGGGTTGTTTTGTGGTTTCTACAGAACTGGTTGTGTGAGCTGCTCAGGGAGCTTGTCTCACCAAAGTAGTCTTGGCATCAACTGAGAGTTACCAAGTATCCATGTAGAGTAATTGTCGCTGTTGCATTTGGTGCGATTGTAGCTTCTTTCATATTCAACATGATGACGTTGGTGGCCGTACTTTTTGACTGTTGAAGAAATATTTAGACAAAGAATTCTGCAGTAAATTAGTGTTTCAGAACTAAAGCTCCGTCTTTCTTATCCTTTTTTTTTTTTCACTGTAGTATGAATAACAAAAAGCATGTGTTCCTTTTGTATGTGATATTCTATCCTTCAGATGCTATGTTTGTTTTTTGAATGTTGGTCTTATTTCTGGTATTTGATTCAATATTGAAAAATACATGAGGGAAAATAGGTGCAAAACATCAAGTAAGATCACATATGTTTGTTTAGAAGTATTTTTATATTTCAGTGAGCATCACAGATTTCCTCAAAGATTTTCTTTACAGGTTTTTACAGTTGCAACACAGAAATTATGCCCGGTATAAATAACTGGACGCCGGAAATTCAAGTAAGGTTATTAAAAGAAAATGATTTTTTTTTTTTTATTTCAGTTGTGTTGAAATACCCTGCAATACTTAAATTTTTAAATAAAAATAGTATATATTAGAGATCATTAAGTTTGAAAGAAATCAAAAAGATACTTGTGTGTAAGAAATAAAATAGTATTTTGGCAAGAAAAATAGGGTATGAGAAACTGTTTCTTTGTGGGTTTTTTCAATGCATTCATGTAACAGAGAACCTGGTACAAAAATACAAAAATCGGAAAATATTCACAGTAAATATGAACTTCAAGGGTTTGGGCATTTTTAAGAGCTTGGCTAGATTTTGACAGCTCTTAAACAAATTGTTGGCTGTATTACTTAGTATGAAATACTAATACGATAACATTAATAGGCTAAGAGGAATTAGGTAAAACCAATCTGGTAAGTAGAGAAAAATTCTATTCCTAATTAAGTTTTAAACACATTGGTCATGTTTGGATGACACAATTCAGTCTTGGAGAGAATGAGTTAAAACAGATCTATTTAATGAGCTTTTACATCTGGTTGGCACAATGCAGGAATGTTTTGCAGAGGCACGGCTCAAACCTGAAAATAATATGTCTTCACCAGCAGCATACTGTTAGGTTGGTGGAGTTGCCTGTGTACTTATATATGACATTCCATTATTGCCCACATGGTTGCACACAGTTAACATGATTTTTAACAGGAGTTAAAAAAAATATGTAGCCAGTAGAATGACTCCTTTATGACCCAAGTAAAAAGAGCATAGAGTATTTGTATCTTCCTTAATCACTTCTTTAATATATATTCCTATGCATTAGTTCACAGAAAAATTTCCATTTTTTTGTAGAATTTAATGAGCAATAAGCATTTTACTTGACTTACTATTTCTATGGTGTTTTACCTTCCTTTCCATCCCTCTCCTTATCCCTCATTCTCTCCCTCTCTGTCACTGTGTTAAGCATTATTTGTCTTCTTTATGAATTTGGTTTTTTTTAATATAACATAGAGGCACATACTGGGAAAAAGTTAATGTGTGTTTGTTTCTAATTTAGATGTTCACAGCAGTAAGAGTGTCCAGACTAAGCAATGTTAATCTAACAAATCAAGCTCTTAATAAGAACTTTAATGATCTCTGTGAGAATCTGTTGAAGGTAAGAATCTTATTTCAGATCTTTGTTGAATTATTCAAATGGAAGTAAAGTAAAATCAGGCTATACTGAAAATAATATTTTCTTCATAATTACTTTTCTGAATTAGACTGCAAAGTGTCTGTGATTAGTGTGTAAGTTGCTCTAAAGATAGATTTCTCTTAGTATATGGAGGATTTCCAAAGTTTTTTAATCTGAATGAGTCTTTTCACTAGTAGCATACTCTAGAAACAGAAAGACTGTTACTCAGTACATTGCATTTTACTTTGACGTTTCATAGAATAGTAGAATGGTTTGGGTTGAAATGGACCTTAAAATCATCCAATTACAACCCCCCTGCCAAGGGCAGGGATGTCTCACTGTAGACCATGTCTCCCAAGTCTCTGTCCAACCTGGCCTTGAACACTGCCAAGGGATGGAGCATTTACCACTTCTTTGGGCAACCTGTTCCAGTGCCTCACCATTCTTACAGTAAACAATTTCTTCCTTATACTTAACCTGAACTTCCCCGTTTAAGTTTAAACCCATTACTGATTGTCCTGTTGCTACATTCCCTGATAAAGAGTCCCTCTCCTTCTAAGTATCCTTCTAAGCCCCCGTCAGATGTAGAAGGCTGCTATAAAGTTACCACACAGCCTTCTCTTCTCCAGGCTGAAGAGCCCCTATTTTCTCAGCCTGTCTTCATATGGGAGATGCTCAAGCCCCCCTATCCTCGTGGCCCTGCTCTGGATTTTTCCATGTCCTGTTATGTTGAGGACACCAGAACTGCACACACCACTCCAAGTGAGGTCTTACAAGAGCAGAGTAGAGGGGCAGGATCACCTCTTTTTCCCTGCTGGTCACACTTCTTTTGATGCAGCCCACAATATGGTTAGTTTCTGGACTGCAGGCGCACACTGCTGACTCATGTTAAGTTTCTCATCAACCAGCACGCCCAAGTCCTTTTTCTTAGAGCTGCTGTCGATCCAGTCTCTGTCCAGCCTGCAGCTGTGCCTGGGATTGCCCCAACACAGGTACAGGACCTTGCACTTTGCTTTGTTGAACTACCCGAGATTGGCATCAGCCCACCTCACAAGCATGTTGAGGTCCCTCTGAATGGCATCCCTTCCCTCCAGTGTATCAACAGAACCACAAAGCTTGGCGTCATTGGCAAACTTGCTGAGGGTGAGCTCAATCCCGCTGTCCAACAAAGGTGTTGAGCAGGATCACTCAGCACTGACCCCTGAGGGACACCAGTCATTACCCGTCTTCAGTTGGACATTGAGCCATTGACCTCAACACTGCTAATTTCTTATCCACTGGATGGATTTATGTCTCTCCATTTTAGAGACAAGGATGTTGTGTGGGGCAGTGTTGAATGCTTTGCACAGGTCCAGTCACTTCTAATTCTTCTTCAAGAAAAGATTAGTGTGATTACATGATTTCCGCTATGAAAGAGTTTTAATTAGTTTCTGAAACAAACCACACATTTTTTTTGAGAAACACAAATAATGTCTTGTCTTCAACAGAGCTTGTATTTTAAACTACGATCTATGGTTCCCTGTTGCCTTTGTCATGTGAATTTCACAGTTGCTCTACCAGAGGATGAATTAGTTCAGGTGAGTTAACTGCTGCTTTTGACTTTTAGCACATAGGCATGCCAGTTTTAGCCTTTAATGAACATTTGCTGCTCAGAGTAAGCTAAGCTAGGATTTGATTTACAAGTATGCCTGATGAACTCTGAAGTAAAATTTAAAGGCATGTTAGGTGAAGAAAAAGCAACCTGTGGAGTTCGTCAGTTTTGAGAATCATAGGACTACATGGTATTTCAGGAGCACAGTGCATCTTAAGAGTATGTATCTTTTTAGTTGGATAGTAAACAAAAAGACCTCACTAGGTATCCATTAAAAGGTGTTACTACATATATACAAGAATATGGCACACTGCTTTGCTAAATACGCTTTTTTTATGTTTTTTTTTCTTGCTGCTTCAAAGTGATGTGATATACTGTTTTTAAAGAAAATGTTTTCTTTAGAAGTACAGCATCATTCTTGTGTTCAGTTAAACATCTCTTTCTGTCTTACAAATGAAATGATAATGAGCTTTTATGATTCTTTTTTATGTCTGTTCATCAAGAAAAAAGGAAAGAATTCATGAACAAAATCATAAATGGGGGACAAACACTGTCAGGTGTATGTTCTAACAATGGACTTTAGTATTACCTTTTATGCTATCCTGTGAAGGGTTTTTAGTATGTCTACTTAGATGACTTTTTTCCTCTATTATTTTTCTATGTAAAAAGCTGGCTTGTTTGCAGAATTACTTTTGCAGATTGCATGAGATATAAGGGTACCTAACATGCCATATATTTCTGATTTGCAGATTGCAGTCACAGCTGTTGCAATTACATATGACAAAAACCAAGCATTACAAACCAACAAAGGCCCTACAGAAAAATCACAGCAAAGAGGTAAATGTTGAGGCATGTAAAGATAAGAGATAATTTTCTTTCCTTTTTTTTTTTCCCCCAGTACCTAATGAGTTTGCATTTTCATTTCAATTACATACACACATTTTTAGAGGGATGTACAGTAAAATCATAAAGTTATAACAGAGCTTTTTAGAGTTCAGAAATGTGACCTCCAGTAGGATGAATTATATATGAAGTATTCCATATTTGCTTTATGTAGTTAACAAACTTATAGTAACATGAAGAAATGCGAAGTATTGCCTTATTCCATGTACCATCCTTCTTTGAATCATTTTTCTCTAAAGAACTGGTGTAACAGATGATGACATTCCCATTGTATTTTGAAACATATGATACAAGTAATTAGACAATACTTGTTCTCTTAAGTAGCAAATTTTGTCCTTATTTCAAGAAGGCAGAAAATAAATTATTCATAATACTTCAAAAAACCTCCCTAGAACCCTTAAGTAGGTCAGTAATATTTTTGGAGATCAGTGAAGCATATAGCATTGTAGAGGGAGTAGAAGAGACTGCTGCAATCTGCATATGTCATCTTGCTAATGAAGCACCATCTTAAGCTAGAAATGTATGTATGCAATCTGGGTATCAGAATTTAGACAGAACTTTGAAGATACTCTATTCTGAAGAATGCAATTAGGTAGGTAGAGCCATGTGTTTCTAAAACATTAGTTATACCTTACTTCAGTAGTAACAGTAAATTGTTTTATGTGAAATAAATTGCTGCTATTCAATGTATAGTTAACTCGGCTATAGTTAAACCAAAAATGCATGAGTTGACATAATATTTTTTTCTGAAAATGCTAAATAAAATTCTGTTTACTAGAACATGAGTTCTGTTCAGTTTTGCAGCTGGATTTGTTGTCAGACACGTAACTGTCCAGAACTACATCACTATAGGCATATGTTGAGAATATTCGTTCTGGTCAGACCTTGAATAAATTGAATCTGGAGTGCTTACTGTTAGCAGCAAATCTTATTTTGGGGATTAATTATCAATTGGGTATGTTTTCTTTGTTGAAGCATCTACAGACAATGAAGAACAGCTACAGTTTCCATTGGAACTTTGCTCTGATCCCCTTGCTTCTCAACCATTCTCACCAGCTAAAGGTCTGTTAAATGGCAGAGTGCTGAACTGTTGTTTTTTACTGATTCTGAATTCTGATTTTTCATTGTTGCAGTAGCTTTAAAATATCTGTACTGTTACACGCTTTAAATATTCTTTGTTACTTAAGCATAATGGATATGTTCATTCCTAAAGCTGAATGTTTTGTGAGTTACATATGATGGGTTGAAAAATCATTCTGTCTATGTTCTTTTGATGTTTAGCTGTAGCTCCTCTTTCTTTGCATTTGTAGTATTGAAAATGCTCTAAGCCACTGGGTGTTGCACGCCATTTGACTTAAAGAATTATAAATTACTTAATTAGGTTTGCCTCATACTGCTTTACTTCTGCAAATGGCACATGTAAAAGAACTCCATGTATTGTCAGCCTCAGATAATTAATCTCATTGTTTTCATGGTGGGAATTACCTTATCTAGCAAACACTGCTTGTTCAGCTGAGCAAATTTACATACTTTTTTTTTTTTCTGAAGTGAAAAGAGCCTAAATTTGCATAGTAAATAATTTGTGCAGTGCAGTTTGTTTTAGCTGTTAAAACAGTTGCTTTATTTTACCTGTGATAGAGCTGCATTTCAAGAATGGTTGTCACAGTTCTCCTGTGATTGTATTAAAAATTAGGTGGTTATTCACTGAAATCATCTCTTTACTTCCTCTGCAGTGTTGGATTATCTGCCCACCAAAATGGGTAGTGATAGGCAATTTAGTATCTGAGAATTATTCTAAATGTTCTGTTTTGTAAAATATTAGTGCTTCCTTTTTGCCCTTTGCATAGGTTGCATAAAGGAAGGTGCCTACCACATTTACTTGTATTTTCAAAGGCCAGTTTAATTTCAGCAGTAATATTGCTTTGTATTTTTTTTTTTAATTTATTTTTACTTTTTGTTCATTTCTGCATCATTAACTTTTAATTGGTCACGATGATGCTCTTAACCTTTGATTTTCTAAAAGAGGAGCTAGCCAGAAATTCCTGACCAGTGTCTTTTTCACTAGACTGTGCTACTTGTATAATGGGCACTGACCAGTAGAGGGTAGCCTGTTCATGTGTACCACTTTTCTGGCTGTTCTTCACATTCCTGATTGTACTGCATGTAGCTTTAGAGGCTTTCAACTAGATAATTATTTATTATATTTATTATACTTATTATCTGTCATTTCCTCACAAGTGAACTCGAGGTTTTATTATATTTACTCAGTGGCTTATTTAATAGGTTGATAACATTTTCACATAATTACCTTAAGATTGTTATTTTAAAAGTGTTTGTATACAATCTTACATAGTAAGGACCTTTAATATATGATCATGTGGCAAGGCAGATGTAGTAAAGTTATTTATACTAATTTATTATATGTTATCAAAGTTCATCATATACTATATATAAAAGAAATTTTTCCTCATATTTTGCTCTAAAAATTTCTTTTTATAAGAACAAAGCTGTTGTCCTATACTACATGACTCTGCTCATATATTATCTGAATGGGATTAATTTTGTCTTATTAGAAGTCCTGGAGGGTGCAAGTTCTCACACAGGTATTCCTGCGGCTCAGAGAGGTGAGTTTATTTAATTTAGCCCTACGCCAGAACAGAATGAGCATTCTTGGGATATTGGTACACTCTTTTTGGATGTGTCTTAATCCAGGAAGTGTTTACTAGTTAACTGAGAATGCATGCTCTGGTGTGGCTTAATATAATAATATTTTTATGTGGTTTTTAATTACAAAAGTCAGCTTTGTTAATAAGTGTTTCTCTGTCAGATACATTGATATCACTTTATCTGACAGAAAGTTAGTCCCTGAGAGAGAGCTTTTTTGCTTGTGTTAATTTGAAGTTAGCATGTGTTCCTTCTGTTTCTTCAGGATAACGAAGAAACTGTGTTTGCAAAACCTTTTTTTTTTCTTTATTTTTTTGTTTATTTTTTTAAGATATGCAAACACCCTTGCAACTAATAACAAAAGTCATAGCAGAAACAACTGTACTTCTCATTGTAATGTTAGGGGATGGGAGAGGGTATTTTGAGAGGGAACGGTGGGGAAATGGGGACAGCATTTTGTAAGGAAAATTCATTTGTATTTAAAACTGAGGTGTTGTTTCAGCTTGTGACTCTTACCCTCATCACCAAAGGGGTTTTTTTCAGTCTTTAGGTTAGTTATTGATAAAGATAGTTAGGAAGTTTAAATCATGATCAGCAGCTCTTTATCTTGAGGAAAAGAATAGCAGTGAAAACTAAAATTAAACAAGGCTTAAATAAATTTAAAAAAGCCAAACTTAATACCTAATATGAGATTAAAATAAAAATCTAGTATGAGTCATTAATGACTGTATTTGCATGTTTTTTCAGTGATGAAGTCCCAGTCAGGCAGTTGGTTCACAGCTGGGACATCACCAGAAATCGGTACACTGGTTTGGACAAATCAAACCTATACAGTAACTTTTCCTTCAAACAGACCTGGAAAGGGATGTTTGTTCTCTCAGACACAGATAATTGCTTCCTCAAAAGGAGCATTGAGATGAGCAAGAGACGTCATCCATATTTTTTTCTTTGTTTTTTCTTTTGTTTTTCTGTCTGTGTTTTCAGCAACGTCAGTTGATTACAGTTCCTTTGCAGACAGATGCAACAGCTGGATAGAGCTCATTAAACTGAAAGCTCAGACCATAAGGCGCGGATCAATTAAGACAAGTAGGCGGCTGTTTCTACCACGTTATGATAATCTGAGACATATCTCTGATTTCCCAGTGGTGAATAGTGAAGTTCCCTGCCCAGCAATAGTATTGCAGATCACGTGTAGAATGACTACCTGAGTGTGAAAACTGCCGACATTATTAATGTCTTTGTAAACTAATGTAGGGTTTATGAACCAGTATCATAAAAAGCAGAATATAGTATTTCTGTTCACTTAGTAAAATTTAGTTATCGATAAATGTGTACGCCTACTAATTATATAACATACACTGCATGGATGTAGGTGTATGTATGATCTTGGAAAAATTTTGGTGAGAAACAGGAAGCAATCACCAAGGTGACAGTCAAGGCAATGGTCACTAAATTAGCAAGTGGTGAGTTATTTTTCAGTAGTTCTTTGGCCACAGGTCTGACTATCTTGCTTAAATTAGCAGAGATTAATATCTGTTTTAATGGAAAATGCTGCACTGGGGAAACACAACAACTTTCACACTTCCTGTAATTTGTTCCTCCAGCAGAATATGTATTCCAAAATGTTGGCACTTTTTTCTTTACCTTCACTTTATAACTGATTGTTGTATGTGCAGCTACTCGCCTCAATGTTTTCCTTTGCAGGAATGCCACTCTTCCAAATAAATTCCATTTCAGCTTTTTGTCTCCTTTTGCATGCATTGCATGATATTTTCCTTTCTCACATGGTATGGCTGAGCATCACAGGCAGCTGAATGTTGTCACCAAGCTATTTGGAAACCATAAAGAAGAGTTTTTGTGTTTTGAAAAACAGTAATCAAACTCACTTGATAGTTACTTGCTCTTCTTTTTTCCCATCTTTTTAGCTGCTTCACTTGATAAAGCAAGTCCATTGGCTGAGGGGTACTTACGGCACCGTTCTGTTCCATCATGCACCAATTCTACCGTCTCAGTTGTTAAGATGACACCTCTGTCTTTTCTACCTGGGGCAAAAATAACCAAATATCTTGGGATAATCAACATGTTTTTTATACGAGAAACCACTTCTTTGCGTGAGGTGAGCTGTGTATCAGGGATTAGCACTATTTGTTAATTTTAATAATCAAAGGTAAATATCTGAAGAGACTTGAGTTTGGGGTATGGCACAGGAAGGGAACAGAGTTTTTGTCACTTGAGGGTGGGTGCTGAATGGGAAATAAGTAGCATTTGCTACTCTTGTTATGGAGCATGTAGAGCTGCCTTGTGTTTAGCAATATTAGGGAAGGGCTACTGAACCATTGCCATTGCTGTTGAATTTGAATATAATACTAAACCAATGAGTTCTTAAATAGAACTATATGGAAAAAATAGGCCTTTGACCAACAACAGTGCTAGTTGGGATTATTTGAACCCTAAACTGAGATTAATTTTAAATGCTAAAATAATTCCATTCTTCTTTCATTTAGAAGTCACAGAGCATTTAGATTTCAGAATTCATTGTTTAATACAAGATTTCCTGTATCATATATAATTGTTACGCTGATTATTAATGTTATATTCTGTGCATTCTCAATAAGGTAGCTCTGCCTGATGAACATCTAAAAAGCAAGCCATAGAGTATATAACTCCACAACCAGCTTAGGGGTTGTAGCTAGTGATTCTCAAACAATGATTTCCAGTCTGGATCTGGACAACAGATCCTGTGAGCAAAATGCAAGACATGTCCTTATCATTTTCATGTTCTTTTGGGAAGTAGCATCTTTCTGGTACAATTTCTGGCCACAGAAATATAATGTACCTCTTACCTGGCTTGCCAGTGATGAAGTGTATGCTGTTTCTTGCTAATTATAGACTGATAAGATCACAGAGCAGAGGTTAATAAAAATTATCAGCTTTCTAAAGAAACTTTGATCAGACAAACATCTTGTTTCAATCTTGCAAATTATGGCCTCTTTTAACTTGAGCAATCTATGTGAAAAGGACAGCGTTTTCAGAAGGATGTATATGATATCAGGGAAGTGGTTACATGACTCTTCTGTGCTAGCTACAGTTTGTGTGAATACAAATTAAATAGCTGATAAATAAACTTTGGTATTTATGATAGCAGAACTCAGCAAAGGTGGGTTCCTCAAGTATTTGGTTCAGCTCCTCCATGAAGTTGGGATGGTCATAAAGTTTCTGCAGTAGTGTCAGTGTGCTGTCTTCAGCACCCAGGGCAGCTAATTTCCATGTAATTTAGCTGCATAGGCCAAGTCCCAGACCTCTTTTAGTACTAGTTGCACAGTATTGCACTGAGGATGTAACAGAGTCAAACCAGAGCAGTCATCGTATCTAACTCAAGCAACTTTCAGATTTTCATATTCTATAGAAAAATAATTAGCAGCATTTGTGTTTGTGTTGCTTTATATTTTGCTTACAGTAATTTACAGGATATTGAGGCGCTATGAACACTTTCATAAGCTGAGGTATATACCAAACACTGTGCTTCAAAAATGAATGAAAATTTTAAGTTAGATTTATCCATTGCTCTTAGGTTTTGTTGTTTACAGGTGGATATTCATAATCTTTTATTACCTGTTGTCATCAAAATTTGTATTAGGTTTATAATATTACAGATTTGCTTTTTCTTCGCTGCTGTAGTTGTTAAAACATGTGGATAAAATCAAAATTCCACAAGGAATGACAAACTCGTATTGCAGTTTTGATTTTGGGCTGCAGTTTACTTCATTCATGCTTTATGCTTGGATTAGTGAAATTATACTTGCCCTTTTGTTTAATTTTCATCCAAAATATGTTTTCTTATGTTTTTACGAATCTGTTCAGGGTAGATGATACTTCTTCCAGCAGATATGAGGGCAGCCCATGTTTGTTGAAGTTCAGCTTAGCTAGCCTCTTCTTCTGCCTGCCTCTTCCATTTCTTAAGTGGCACGCACATTTGGGGGAAGTCTAGAGATCCTGCCTTTGATTTTCATTTTGAAATTTTATAGAGGTTTTGAACCAATAGTGAGCTCTGATCAGTTTTTTTCTTCATTTTTTTTCTGTGGATTTTGTGGGTTTTTTTGGTTGGTTACCTGCTTATTGCATGTTGGGTTTTTCCCTGCAATGCTGTTGCTGACATTCTTTGATAAGGATTATCTAGAAAAAAACCCATACTTCATTGTTTTCCTTATCCTTCTTTCACAGAAATTAAAATTATTCAGCTTGTACCAAAGAAGTAAAACATCCCCCAAAGGCTCTGTCAGGTCAAAAATCCTAATGAAACATGATGGCTAGACGTTCTTTTGGGTTTCAAGGAAGGGAAAAACAACAACAGACCAGCTTGAATAGCTTGCTTGTCAAGTAGTTACTTTGTCCTTTGCTTACTTTGTATTTTGAGGGATAATTTCTTTACTGAATGTTGAGAGCTACTGACAGATGAAGTTGCAGTGATGGCCACTTACAAGTAATTTCCAAGAGGTCTAAATCTCTTTTAATCCTTGGTAGAAATTATTTTTTATCTGCTTCCCAGTTATCAAAAAAGAAAAAAGGGCACTGTCCTCCTTATGGAGGAAGAAAAATTACTATTCAACTGTCTTTGAAGTATTAAATGCAGAGGCTTAGAAATGTCTGAAAAGTACACGTATGTGTAATACAGTGGCTGCAAAAAATGCCAGTCACAAACGAATAACTTTGTGATTCTTTTCCTCAAACAGTAAGTTCCATTAGACTGATTTTTCGCTGTGACCCATTTAACAGTGAACGGCTTTGAAGTTCAATACAGTATACCATTTAGGATTCACTGAAATATTGAGCTGATAAAAATGTTAGAAAAGTATGTAGCATCTTGTAGCTATAGCTAACATAAAATGTAATTTTTCCTCTATTTCAGGAGGGTGGTGTCAGTGGTTTTCTCCATGCTTTTATTGCTGAAGTGTTTGCAATGGTGAGAGCTCATGTTGCAGCTTTAGGAGGGAATGCAGTTGTCTCCTACATAATGAAGCAGTGTGTTTTCATGGAGAATCCAAACAAAAATCAGGTAAATTATGATCTGAAATAACAGTGCTTGTTGTGATTAGTATGATGCAATTAAACATTTTATATATTTGAAAAACAGTGACCTTGTTATATCTGCATAACACTTCTGGATCTTTCATCATAACATTTGGTTAAAGAAGCCAAGAGTGTTCTCGAACACCTAAGTTAATACAAAATTATGAATATGCTTCATAAATACCCAAATGGGTAAAAATACTGTTTACTAAAATGAAGTAGATCATAGGAAATGATTAGACAATTGTGCTGAACTTATTTAGCATCTGTGATATCACAGCATTAGGCTTTTTATCCTAACTCCATGTAAGAACACCTGGAATTGCTGCTATAAAATGCTCTATTTTGGACAAAAAGGGAAAACACCTAATTGGTAAAGACGACACCAGAATATGGTTATTTTGCTACATGACATATGTTCAAAACAGTAGTGAAAGGAAGTACAGCTGTCCAGATACTTCATTTGTGGTGGTCTTATGAGAATCTGTCTACATGCTTGAGAGCATGAGTGAATATCAAAGAAAATATGGTAGAGACTGCCTCATTAATAAAATCTAATAATTTGTCCTCCTGATCTCTGACTCGTCTGTTATCTGTGTAGTAATATCTAGCAAATATAAGTAAAAATAAAATATAACTAAAATTTATTATTTCACGTTTGTAACCATTTATTGCCTTTTGTTTTTCAGGCACAGTGTTTAATAAATGTCAGTGGTGATGCCGTCATCTTTGTACGTGAATCTGAGCTAGAAATGTTACCAGTCCAGCCGTCTACAGCTGTTTCTCAACCCACAAGTACGGGAGGAGATGTCACAACATGAAGACAGAAAAAATTAAATAATTTCTGCCAAATATAAAGATTATTTAAAATGTGGGAATGTTTAGGTTTGCATCTTCAAAGCTGGTGTCTACCCATAATGTTAATAGCCAAAGTCTGAGACAGTCACTATCCTTTGTCCTTTAACTTTATGTAATAGTCAGGGTAGCATATCATCAGGTATGCTGTCATGTGTTTGTTGTAATTACAGGCCCCTGTGAAACCTAGGAGCATGGATTGAAATAGTAAGCATCACATGGCATCGTGAAAGTGAACAAAAATTCTGTTGCATTTTTGAGCTGTTGAACAGGACCATGAGAAGCTGTAATTCAGAACCATTTCTGAGTTTGCATATTGTATTAGCTGAGTTCCAGCTCTGTTTAGGAAATAAAAGATGAGTTGGGGTGGGTGGGAGATACCGAGAAGCCTATGTTGGCAACTGTTGCTGAAGGAACAAGAGAAAGAGGCTAAGAACATGTGAGCTGAAGCCTGAACGTACATCATAGAGTGTGGGGAGGAAGAAGCAGCACCAAAACATTACAGTTTGAATTTCTTTACACAAAAATATTTTTAAACTGTTCGTGAACTGCTGATCTATTTTTCTAAAGATTATTGCTAAGCAGCAAATGTTTTGGGTGGGTGTTCGGGGTTTTTTGTTGTTCTTGATTTTGTTTTTAACAAGGTGCCAGACCATGATGCAGACTTCCTAGTCATTTCTGTGGTTAAAAAAAAGAACAAAAAGTTCCGAAGTGTGTTTGGTGCTATAATAAGATGTTCACTTCCACACTGACAAGACAAATCATTTTTTAATGTAAGATTCTGTGAAAGAGTTGCCCTGAGGATCATTTTCTTAAGGCATGATCTCTTGCAAAGATGACATAAACAGTCTTCCAAAAGTCATTTATACAGAGGTAGTCTCCAGCTTCCTTTCCGTTTAACAAGTTGGCAATGCCTCGTTAATAGGAGATTAATGTATGTTTGTGATGCTGCTTTCTGTGAGTTGAAGATTTTGCTGTTTGGTTTGGGGTTTGGTTTTTTTTTCCAGTACTGTAGCTGGGAAATAAGGGTACTGCAAAGAAAGGAAATTTGTCATTTCCATTGAGTGTCTGAAAGGTGGTGATGTTTTAAGATACAAAATGCAAACTTTGATTTGAAGATGCATTCTTACTTAATTCTGACAATACCATACATGGAACTTGAACAAACATGTAAACTTGAATGTAAATATTCTGCTTGCAAAGGCATGATTATTTGTTTAAACTAATTATTTCATTGTAAATGAGCGTGGAAATCATTCTTGCACATTAAATTTCTTTACAAAATTAATTGCCTTTTGATATGTATAATAGTTAAATGTGTACACAGAATACAAACTAAAGAGGCCCCCCGCATTCTCCTCAGAAGAACATTTTTGTATAGTATGTTACAACCTGATTATTTAAAATTTGTTGAGTTATCATTATGTTGATTATATTGAATTAGGTGCTTAGCAGAACATTTTACTCATACAGTTAATTGTCTTTCTAAATTCTGTAGCAGTTGCAGCTAAAGCTGCCATAAACTAAGTCACCAGTAAGTAGTTGCATCTCTTGATTATTTTGCAAGGCAAATCTTGTTCCCTTTGAAACTGGTGGCAGAATATTAATAACTTCAGAAGGTCTTGGAGCTGACACAAGAAGCTATTTTCAGCATAAGTGTTCAGCATGGAAATTATCTCTGAAGTAGCACATTAAAGTTGTGGTTCCAGATATTTTTTTTTTTTTTTTTTTTTTTTTTTTTTTTTTTTTTTTTTTTTTGTCCTTTGTTTTGGTTTGGTGATTTTTATTGGTAGCTTCTATGGAAGTATTAATGCCACCTTTTAATTTCTAGCTATTTTAAAGGTCACAATTTCTTCTGGTGTATTTCATTAGACATAGAGGATGAGCTTTCTCATCTAGAAAATTCTTCTCTAGTTATTATTCCAGAAATGACAAAGGTGGTTTTTAAGCGTTACTAATTGGGATTTAGCTTTTCTTAGTTGATTCAGCTGAGTGAATTTAGTCATGTTAAATAGTTAGTCATGACTTACTAATATGCAGTTTTGACTGTGGGACAGTCATTGATGTTTCTGCTGAATTGGGAGCAGTTAATCAGTGATACCCTCCCTGCTCTTTACTCAAAAGGAACTTCCCAATGTGGAGAAACACTTGCAGCTCAAACAAACATTGCTTTGTCAGGATTTTACACTGAGAACAGCTGTCTGGGGGTAGGAGCTAATGTAACTTGCTTGAAATGGTTTTGGCTGGGAAAGAGTTAATTTTCTTCATAGCAGCTGGTATGATGCTGTGTTTTGGAGTTGTGACCAAAACAAATTTGTTAACACAGGGATGTTTTAGCTATTAACTGAACAGTGCTTGCACAGTGTTAAGCTGACCCAGACTGACTTCTGGAATATCCCATACTGCAGAACACTGTGCTCAACAGTAAACCTAGAGGTGCTTTTTGCATCACTTTTCTTTGTTTTGTCCTTTTTCTCTTATTAAATTATCTCAATGCATCAGCTTTCTCACTATTGCCTTTTCAAGTATCTTCCCCATCCTGCTGGAAGGGAAGAAGCAAGCTACCAGCTGTGTGGTGTCTGACCGCCCACCAGCGTTAACTGACAGCATTGCTGTTTTCTCTTGAATTGAGAAATCCAAATGACAAAGTGAAGTGAAAATAGTCCTGCTCCAATCTTCAGCCCTCAGAAAAACCACTAAGCTTGTATCTAAAACCTTCACTTCAATATTGTGAACAGATGGGGTGGTATCATCCTTCATTAAAAGGAGTGGTAAAATCTGCTGTAAAAGACCTCCAGGCACTGCTTTACTTGGAGCAGTGAAGCTAGGTCTATGTCAGGCTTTCAGGTGACTGTGCAGTGTTCAGGACCTGAACATCTGTCTCGTCTTGGAGAACAGCAACAGACTAAGGAAGAGCATCTGCAGGTGATGCTGGTGCTTGCTGATTCTTTCCACGGTTTATCTATCAATATTTTCAGAGATCTGTAGTTCTTGCTAAGTCAGCCAACTTGCTTGCAGGTGGGCAGGAATTAACTTGGAGGGAGGTGCTGGCTTCATGGCTTCATGTCCCAACCAACATAGTGTTTTAGAAATTAGTCTTCTGGAATAAGATCCCTATTTTTTTCATTCCTTTTTTTTTTGTTGTTGTTGTTTTTTTTTTTTTTTTTTTTTTTCTCAACTAGAAGCTTGTTTTTAGAGCTGATTGTGAAGTCCTCAGCTTGCTTTTCCCCCTCCTTGTTAACCTTCAAGTTTATGAACTCCAATAAGCACACGTGAAAAGTGCCAAGTGAGAGTAAATGTCCTCTAGAGAATGGTGTGAAATTAATTGTGGTTCCCCTCTCCCCCAAGTGGAATTGGAAGTCTTTTCTTGGCATTTAGTTGGAATGAGAGTTTCCTTGGACATGAAACCTGAGGGTCTGGTTCACTTTTGTCAGACTGAAAGACACCTCTGCACCAAGATTACTAGAAACTGAGAGGTAAATACATGAAAATAGAAGCAAGACAGATGCGGGGAATTTACAAGCAGTTGGGAAGAGCGAGATGTCCATAGCTGAAATTTCTGGAGAGCTCTCAGTTCCCTTTTGGTGTTCAGATAAGGACAAACAGAAGTTTTGATGACTGATCTGAGTGGGTAACGGAGTTTTCTCGGCAAGCCCATTATGAGCAACTGTGCTGCTGCAGCATCTGCAGATCTGCTGTTGAGCCTTGGGCTGCGTGGCAAGAGAAGTTTTCTTGCTATGCAGTATTTGTAGTATTGGTAGATAGGAGAAAGGTCAGTTTTGACTACAAGGCAGAAATGAAGTAAAAAAGGGTGAAGTGGCTTACCCTGTTTGCAGAAATGTTCCAGGCCCCGGGAGCATCTCCTGGCCTCATCCCACCCTGCCTATGGCCCAGGCCCCATTTCAGTCCCTGGGGCAGGAGCCCCAGCCCCTGCGATACAGCCGCAGGGCTGATCTCCAACTCCCCTCAGCCCTGCCTGGCCATGGTCACTGCTGTGGTGGGGCTGCCCTGGTGTCCCCATCACTCCCTGGGGCCCTGAGCAGTAGCATGATGCAGGGGTAACGACTGTTTCAGAATCCAGGCTGACACAGCAGCTTAGATATCAAACTACCATTCATTTTTAAGCTTGTGTAAGTCGTGACACATCTGACGCACTGAAGGTTTCCAGTGGCAGGAAAGGACTTTGGCTTTCTGGGGCTCTTCCTTGCACAGGCTAGCTTTCTTCCCAGGTTTTCGAGAAGCCAGCTGTAGAAACCCTGCCCTGTATGGGAGCAAGCCAGGCTGCTGCTCCTCATCAGGTGACACTTTACATTGGTATACCTTGAGTGTTTCACAAAATCGATTGGTATCATTTCTCCACTTTGCAGTTGAAGTAACTGAGATGTAGAGGTGTGAAGCAACGTGCCAGGGTCATGCTTGAGGGCTGGTGGGAGAAGCAGGTCCTGCTTGAGGCATCAAGATGCTGTGCTTGTAAGTAGGGTGCAACAAGTGATGATTGGCTGAAGATAGTTCTGTGTGGTGCTGGGTCTGTTAGTGTTGTGTCTACGAGACGAATGCATTGCCTGAAAAGGGGACCTCAGATTGCACCAATGTGGCCGGAGTTAATGATCTCAGATAAGAATCTACTGTGTGTATCACTCAATGGGCAATTTGCTGAGTAGAAACTGAAGTCTGAAATAGTTGATTTAATTTTGGAAGCAGGAGTCATATTTCAGTTGACTTGCACTTTTTTAGCTTAAACACACATGTTCACATTAAATGATACACATTTATTTTTGTTGCAAAAGCATTTCCATTATCGTGTACAGAAATATCTCCTTACATTGTAGGGAGGAGAGGAACAAGGGTGATTCCAGTTCTGATTTCATTGTAGGGAGGATAGCAGCTAGGGTGATTCCAGTTTTGGTTTCATTTGCTTAAAATCAGATGTCTACAACACTCTAATCACAAAGAATCTTTGCCTGAAAACCCTGTGAGATTTTTGGAAATGGCAGAGTAATTAATTGCAGCCTTGTGAGCAGAATATTCAGCCCTGAGGAGCTCTTAAATTTTGAAGGAGTGCAACCGCGCCTGGTAAGCTGTGAAGAGACACCATTATCTCTCAGCGTGCACTCTAAAAGCCAGAGAAGCGAATGAAAGCACTTACAGACAGCAACCCTTCTTACTGCATCCCTTCTCTGCCCGGGCTGGCTGTGCCCTCTCCCTGCCCAACAGCATCCTGGGATCCTGCCCTGGGCTTCCCCCTTCCTTCTCTCCCTGCCCTGTCCCTGGAGGGTTTGGTTAACCACAGGTCAGCAACACTGCACACACTTACCTTCTTATTTTGCTCTGCACAGAAGACAGGAGGCTGCTGTGTTTAAGTTTGGAAGTCGCAGATTCTGTTCACGGTTCTTGCAGGACAGCAGGCCTATCTGCACTGCAGAGCTGTAATTCAGCTTTCAAGCTTTTACTGAAATTGATGATCTATTTATACTTTGGCCTCAGCCCAAGGGTTGGTGCTGTTTGCACGAATGGAAATGGCTGAGAGAAGATGAAATGAAGAGTTACTTGTTATTAAATTATCATAATCTGCTGCTCTGTCTTCGCCAGCTCTCAGATCCTTGTGCTGCATACTGTGTGCTTTGTTACTGATGTGCTCTGTCAGGTGAAGTTCTGTGTGCAAAGTGATCAGAGCACACTGGTCTGGAGGGCTCTCTTGTACATGCCAGAAACCTGAAAACAGGCTTTTAAATTGTCACTTTAATTTTACATCTATCAACTGTTAAACTTATCTAGAGGCCATGTGAAGTGAATGAAACTTAGCAAGAATGTGTTCACATCATTATTTCCGTGTTAGAGCACTACTTGTTGAAGAGGAAATGTTCATGTGTTTCTTGTACCACTGCTGGCTTTGACTGTCTCCACAGCTAGCAGCATAGCACATCTGTGCACCAGCTAACAGCTCAGGAAGAGTTCTGTGTCTCCAGACTATTTCCGTATCGCCACTGCAGAGGAAGGGGGACTGAGATAAAGAAAGAAAAGGCAACAGATGGGGTAGATGAAGGAAGGTAACATAGGCAGGAGAAGCAAATAAAAAGTACATAATGAAGTTGAGTGAATAATGATTCCCCAACCAATATAAACAAGAAATAATAAAGTATAATAATGTGCTGTTTCAGCTATCACTACAGAAGTATCTTGCTCTCATTCAAAACTTATCATTAGGGCTTGAATCACTGCAGAGATCTAGATCATTGTCTAGATTTACAGTGAGGGACAACAAGACTCACAGGACTCCACCTCCGGAATCCTATTTTGAGAGTCGCTATGTTTACCACATTAAAAGACATGGCTGATGGTCTGAGGTGTCCCCACTGCACTTCCGTGCCTGGGGTTCATGGTCTCGCTGATTTAAATGCCACAAAACAGTATCTAGTTCTTTCCTTTTTTGTCTTGGAGGAGATCACTGTCAAATAGAACTGGACTTTTACTTCTCTTACTTGAATAGCCATATTTTTGTACCAAGCTGAACAGCTATATCCAAAGAAAATCCTTTATCTGATATAAACCTAGGCATTGTTTGTAGGCTTTGTTTCTGGAAGTCAATGAGGCTATCTTTCAATGTGCATGTTTGACATGCATATAATCTCTGTGTGTACATGCATGTACCTTTCCACCTTAAAAGGCAGAAGCTGCTGAGCCTGGTTTTGAACTGAGAAAAAGTCCTTCTTCCCAAGTACTTATATCAGGCCTGAGTTGATGCTCCTAATCTGGCAGGAAGTAATAAACTTAATTATATACTGGGAGAAACTGACATTGCTTTTTACAGTTGCCTTGCCTACAACTAAACTGACATTATTTTAATAATGTAATTGCAGTGGTATGAAACCCAATGTAGTTGTAGTTCCTTTCCTGGGAATAAAAGTTTATTATGATAGTTGCTGGATGGTTGCACTGAAAGAGCAGTCAATGGTTCAATGTTCAGGTGGGGACCAGTGATGAGTGGTGTTCCTCAGTGGTCAGTATTGGGATTGGCATTGTGTAGCTACTTTGTTGGTGACATGGACAGTGGGATTGATGCACCCTTAGCAAGTTTGCTGATGACGCCAAGCTCTATGGTGCAGTTGACACACTGGAGGTAAAGGATGCCATCCAGATGGACCTTGACACACTTGAGAGATGGGCCAATGCTAACATTATTAGGTTCAACAAGGACAAGTAAAAGGTCCTGTACCTGGTTGGAGCAATCCCAAGCACAGCTACAGGCTGGGCACAGACTGGACTGAGAGCAGCCCTGAGGAGAAGGACTTGGGGGTGTTGGTCAATGAGAAATTGAACATGAGCCAGCTTCAGAGTGTGCTTGCAGCCCAGAAACCAGCCATATCCTGGGGTGAATCAAAAGGAGCATGACCAGGAGGTCGAAGGAAGTGATCCTGCTCCTCTTGCTCTTGTGAGACCCCACTTGGAGTAGTGTGTGCAGTTCTGGTGTCCCCACCCCAACATAAGAAGAACATGGAGCTGTTAGAGCAACTTAAGGGGAGGCCACAAGGATGCTTAGAGGGCTGGAACATTTCTCCTATAGAGAGAGGCTGAGAGGGTTGGGGTTGTTCAGCCTGGAGAAGAGAAGATTAGGGCATCTTCCAGTACCTAAAAGGGACCTACAAGAAATCTGAGAGGGACTTCTTACATGAGCATGTAGTGATAGGACAAGGGGGAATGGCATAAAACTGAGAGAGGGGAGATTTAGAGTAGATATAAGGAAAAAGTTCTTCACTATGAGGGTGATTACACTGACACAGGCACAGGTTGCCCAGAGAAGCTGTGACTGCTCCATCCCTGGCAGTGTTTGGGGCCAGGTTGGACAGGGCTTGGAGCAACCTGATCTAGTATAAAGGGTCCATCCCTGTGGCAGGGGTTTGGAAATGGATGAGAGTTAAGGTCCACTCTACGATTCAATGATTTATCTGAACTCATTATAGAGTTTAGACTTAAAAAGTATCAACCAGGCCCCTCTGAAAGAAAAGGGTTTTTTACTACAGGCATTAAATCAGTGTCCAAATCCTGTATGTTAAATTGGAATGTGTAAATAGCCTGGACAGAAGTTTGCTTGGATCTCAGAAATAATGTTATTTCAAACATACTTTCATAAATTAAAACTGATATTTTGCAGTGAAACAGGAACATTGTCTCATTTATTTTATTAAACCACTAAGTTGTTCTTGGGATTAAAAAGGTACATGGGACAAGCAGCTGATCTCTCAAGCACCCTCTCTACTTAAGGAAGAGATTTCTTAGACAAGAATACTTGAGACTTTTCAAAGCAGTTGCCCAAGCCATTAGGAAGTCTGACAACAGAAGCTTTGAGTGATTAATGGCTTTGGTGGGTTAACCATAGGTTTGTTTGATATCAAACAGCCAGTCTGTGAAAAATACTAACAGTGTGTCATTAATTTCTCTGCAGCTCATTC
This sequence comes from Micropsitta finschii, assembly GCA_034783455.1. Lineage (NCBI taxonomy): Eukaryota > Metazoa > Chordata > Aves > Psittaciformes > Psittacidae > Micropsitta > Micropsitta finschii. The sequence goes on from JAVHNF010036080.1 coordinate 23,620, forward strand.
TATTGAAGACTTACATGACCAACCATTCTCAAACACCGGCTGTAAAGTGAGGTTAGTGCAGAATGTGTGTTTCATTTTAAGTGGTAACAATCAGTAGCTATTGTGATAATTTTGCTTCCTTTGGAGCCTTCAGATGAGTTGTTTGGTTGGGTTTTTTTTGACAGCATCTAACAGCAAATTTCAAGCCCAGTCAATGAAACATCAGTATAAAAGCACAATGTAGTCCTTTTAAGGAAATATGGGAGATTTCTTATGGTGGTGGAATACAAGAACATTAAGGCTTGGCCAAAATGGATATTCCAACTAAGCAAATACAAAAGAAGTTTCTAGTGTGGCCATGCACGAGGAAGTACCGGGTTCTTACTCTCCTTGGTTCCAGTACAAGAATGCATGTTTCACTGCAGCCATTCCTTAGCACAACCTGTGTCAGGTTGGACTGGGCTTTGAGCAACGTGCTCTAGTGGAAGGTGTCCCTGCCTATGGCTGGGTGGTTGGAACTAGATGGTCTTTGAGGTCTCTTCAAACCAAAACCATTCTGTGATTCTTTGATTCTATGGTAGGGCTTTGCTGCAGGTGGCTCAGCAGATAAGAGCAGGGTACATGGGTTTGTTTCCTAGCTTGTTTTGTTTATAAGTGCGTTCAAAATGAGTAGTGTCACATTTTTCGGTAGGAGCTTCAAGGAAGTCAAAGTAAATATTTCATGAGAAATAACAGGAAAGTTAAAAGATGGTATTTAAACAGGAGAACACTGTGAATGTTACTCTTTCTTTGCAGAGTAATTGTCCATGGAAGGTAAACACACAGGAACAATTTTTCTACTATCTTGTGACACTACTTGAGGAGGGGAAAGAAAAAGTACACTCCAATGACAGCACAAGATATTTTTGGCTGGCTAGGCAGAGATTTAATTCGTGTGATTTGCCTGAATGGTATAATTATGATATTAATTTTCATCATGTTGCCTAAATACAAGTGCAAGTGCCAGAAACAGAAGTCTGAATTGGCAGCCAATGAAATACAGTTAATGCACAGGAAATATCTCAGCCTAAAGTAATTTACAGATTATGTGAGAATGAGTGGGAGTGAAGCAGCAAAAGAAAAGGAAAATATAATCTATGAAGGTAACAAGAAATCTAATTAAACACGAATTTCACTCTTATGGCATTTACCAGCTACACTTACTTTTCTCTCAAGAAAATCTTGTATTATATTAGTCCTGACTCACTTAATGACAGGGAATTCAAATATTTCTGACCATTCTCCAGTATAATGTCCAAAAAAAAAATATTCCTTAGTTGCTAAAAAATCCTGTTGTTGTAGCTAAGTGGAGCCTGAAGACAACCAAAGGCTGTCTTAAGATCAATGAATTAGTGAAAAGAATGTAGAGTCACACAAAGGATGGATAGGGGTATGTATGGCTGGAATAAAGAGGGGGAATACCCAAACACTGATGCAGCTACTAAGAGTAGTGAGATGTTAGCTGTAAATTTTCAAACATCCAAGGACACAAAAGACTGGAGAATTAGCATTTTTGGTATTGATGGAACTTCTGAAAATGTCATTCTTAGATGAACAAGGCAGAGAAATACTCATAAAATCTATTTTCTCCTTTAGCTTTTGTCGTGGTTTAAGCCCAGGCCATAAATTAGAACTTCTCCCCCCCGCCCCCTTTCTTCCCCCTGCTCCTGGAGGGATGGGAAGGAGGATTGAAAGAATGCAAC
>JAVHNF010036082.1:7177-22538 GCA_034783455.1 Micropsitta finschii
ACCAGTTATGCCTGCGCACAGGGAGGTTTCAGGCCCAGCAACAGACTTTCATGTCACTATTTGCTTTCCCACCTAAACCACACACACATGAAGAGTGAACCTACTGCAAATTGAAGTTACAAACTCCAGAACTAGAAAAACATTCTTTCCCTTTCCAGTTATCTTTCCCTGCAGTTATCTTCCTTTCGCTCACATCAATTTACATTCATACAGCTCCGAAAGCTAGTTCCTCTCCAATAACCCAAAGATATTAGTGAGGGGTCAGAACTGGTACAGTATTGACAACACGAAGAAAATCACGCGAACAGTCCTGGAGGGAAGGTAGGCAAGAAAAGAGAGGAATATAAGCTTCAAATCACACTTTTAGCTTTGGGAAAAACTACCAAGCAGAAATCTGAAACGTTTTCTTTCTCCTCTACTTTTTTCCCACATTGTTCGCCTTTTCTTTGTGCAAACTATTTACATTTCATTGCTTGTTACTTCCCTTCACACATCCCCCCATACATGCCACAGAAAAAAGGAAAGAGATAAGACTTAGGAAGTATCTTTATGATTTCCAAGTACTTTGAAAATGTGAGCACCAGAGGCAGTTAAGGCAGAGGCATTACAGAAGCAAGTGGAAAGGTTTGTAATTCCAAGTAATCACATTGCTATGCAAACCTCTACTCATTGATTGGCCAGGGGCTTCAATTCATCAACCAATCAGTGCTCAGTGATGGACATCCCTTGTCAGTATTCAGAAAGAATACGCAGATGAGATCACCATAACCAAAGGAAAGACTAATACGAAGAAAGCAGTTATACAGCAGTAGCTGCATAAGAGCCATTGCTTTTACTGAAGCAATTTGGTCCCTCAGAATATTAAGATGAGAACTTTTATTTTGACTACTCAGTTTTCAAGCTGGGGCAAGCAAATAAAATAAGTAAGAACTGCTGTCAATGTGTCTCACTTCTGGAGCAGGAACACACGAGCCTTTTAACTGCATTGGAGATTAAGTGCCATTATTTTAAACATCTGTGGAAAGTTTAGCTACACTCTGAAGATGAATGAAAGACTAGCAGGCCATAGTAATTCTCTCACAAGGATTTACCCAGCCTATCTTTTATCAACATGATAAACAAGAGCTGCAAGCAGAAAGAGACAGATGAGGCTACTCATGCTGCCTCCACAGCACAAGTGTTTTCTAAGAAAGGAAAAAACCACAGTGTTTTTCCTTACTATACAAATATAACATTTAGAGAAATACCTCTTTCCTTCACAGAGTAATATCACCCCACAGAAGCCATATCTCAAACACGAACTGAAAACAAGATGAAATCCTTCCCAACGATGAAGCCTGGAGCTGAGCAGGCTGTGCAGGAGCAGTGAGGAGGAGCCTGGCTGTCCTATCGCCATGCAGCCAGACCCCACAGCCACCTACCCTCATAAACCCCAGTTTCTCAGGTTCGGCTCCCCCTCCTAGCCTCTGGCACCAGGGCTCCTTGTGATCCTTTTCAGTTACACAGGGTCCCCTCTGCAGCATGGAGGTGCTGCCATATGCTCATTATTTTGTCGGAGCATTCTCATCACAGATTCCCCAAGCTCCTGCATGAGAGACTTGCTTCCCCAACCCAGGCTAACTGCTGAGCTTTCCAATGCAAAAGGCAGGTGTCCTCCTGTTCAGAATGTGCCTATTTGTTGTCGAGCCCAACCAGAACCATTAAGTCCAAGTACTCCATGAACTGCCAGCTCTTCATCATCTTAACTAGTTGATAGTCAGGTTTCTGCCGTCACTGAAGGATAACATTCCAAGGTTGCAGGTCTGATGGCGTGTGGATCCACACACTGTAGACCAGGTTCCCTCTATCTCATGTAATACTTTCTTTGGCTTTTCACTAAGCATTAAGAAATGCTACTTCCCACCTTGGGATGCTAAAATCCTATTTATTATTGTGTTTGGTCCCAAATGGGACTGACCAGTCATCAGTGAGAGAGCTGAAAGTCATTCATGTCATATGGTCACTTCAGAACTGCATTTTCCTTTTATGCCCCCAATATTCTGGCTATGACCAGAAGAGGAGGAGAGGCAGAAAACCACACAACCCTCCAGAAACACCTCTAACAGCCCCGTGTCTCACATGCCCTGAAGCTGCTAACTTAGATCCCACCCAAGCAGGGTCAACAGCCAAGCAGAGCCTACACCACTGCCCGGGCTCTGCAATCCCTGTCCTGCTTGCCCTCTCCAGACCACAGCAGGGACACAGGGCTCACCCTGCACCACAGGGCAATGGCACAGCTCTTGACACAGCTTCCCAAAGCACAGCGGCCTCACAGCTTTAATCCCCCCCCCATGTGAGAAGGGCCCCCCCGGGGGATGGGGCCAGGCACTGCATCTGGCTGCCACCCCGGGGGCAAAGTGGAGGAGGGGGCTGCCCCGACCGGCAGAGGGCTTGAAGAAGTGCAGCGGCAATGGCTCCTCTGCTCTTCCCAGAGCCTGTGTGCCAGATTCAGCTGATTAATGGGTACATGGCCAGGCCAAGATGCTGCTTCTTGAAGGGAACAGGAAGGTAGCTGTGGAGCCTGGCGTGTGTGAGACCTGTAAAAGCATCATGGCTCAAGGCATGCAAACTTGCAAGTGCAGGCTCAAGGCACTGTCAGAAGCCTGCTCCTGGCTTCCCTTACTGGGATGCATTTTACGCGTGATCTCCCATTTGACTGCCCAAGAAGGGCCGCATTTCCCAAGTGCACTGCAGCCCCGGAGAAACGGGGGTGAACCCATACAGTCAGGCCCAATGTTCTGAAACCCTGACATGGCCTCGCAGCCCAGACCGAGCTCATTCTGGCATCCTGGTGCACGCCAGGCTCCAAAGTGCCAAAGAAAGGGCAAACAACAGACACGCCAGACCAGTGCAGGGATCTTCGCAACTCCCTTTGCTCCCAGCCCAGCCTGTTTCACCATTGTTGTAGCCCAAATACCTCAGCTGTTCTGAGGCCTGTGGGCTCCAGCGGCGTTAGCTGCATGCATATGTTGTCGTTAGGCCATTTTGGCTGGGAGAGGGATAGACAGTCCGCAACTGGTCAAAATCACAGGTAGGAAGGCTTAACCTTTTGAATATTGCCAACTAACAGCAGGTCAAACCCAAGTTTTCAGTTAGTTTAGAGCGTTTTCAGCACTCAGCAGCAGGCATCCTGCTGCAAGGCTCTGCAGTTCAGCAGTCAGGAGCAGTTGTTCCGGGGAAACAACCAGAAATGTCACTGCCTTTAACAAGCACTGGGGCAGTCACTCAGCTCCCAAGGCCTGTGCCAAGAGGCAAAAGAGGTTTATAATGCAGAGGATATGAAATGCACTACACCAACAGCATCTGAAATGGATAAAACCCAGCTGAGGGTGCGCTGCAAATCAAAGTCTCCTGTTTTACTATGCTGGACCCTCTCAGGTACTTTTGGAAGAAAGGACAATGCTCAGATGGGATTTTCCCTCCCATCCTGAGATAATCTTTGGAAGCAACGCGTGAAAAGCTGGAAGAACAATTCCTGCTGGTGCGAGAAGAGGCTGAGCCTCTTCACGTAGTACATTTAGTAATGCACCCTTTAAAGACGTGATGGGAGGGGCGGGCAGTTTTTGGCTATGATGTTTTTCCTCAGAAGGAACTCAAACCTCCTGTCATCTCAGTGGGCTGGAAACCGAACGTGTTTGTTTTATGTGGGAACCCTATGTACCAGTTCTTTTTATTCAACCTAAATTATTTCTCCTTAGAGATGCCTGCTCTGGGAAGCTAAGTGCTGATTATTAGCTCAAACGATTCCTTTTTCCATCTTCTAAACTTACTCTGGGAATATAACTTTGTATGTGGATCAATATGAGATTCTGAATTCCTCTTTTTAAAGATATAATCAATATTTATATTAATAGATCATATGCTTGTCCTTAATAAATTGAGACTTGATCATGCCAACACTGACACAGGTCAATATTACAGCTCACCTTTAAAAGCATGATCCTGCCTTTATGAACAATTTAGATCCACATTCAAATCACCCTCAATTAGTACTTTCTCCAAAGTAGCTCATCTCTGCCTAATGGTCACTGCCCATGTCTTCAGGCTATGTACGTAATTTATCTCCTTTAAAGATCTTGGTTGAACTTCTGTCTCCCCTCAACATAAAAATACTTAGGCTTTTTATGGGAAGAGCCATTTATGTGGAACCAGTTATATGAAACCAGGTCATATATATGGAAACATTTATATGCCATTTCATAAATCTTCCAGTGTTCACTCGGTATTTTGAAAACTGTAGTTGTACAGTAGCATCGGTCTCATCTTCAGTTTATTAGATTATTTCTAAACTGGATTTGATACAAGCCACTGAGCTTAAATGAAATTTAGAGGGAGCATGTAATACTTTCTCTCAGCAGATTCACATTCAATATCTCTTCTTCTTGTTTTATTATTTAATATTTACTTTTTTAGTACTGCGGATCAGGAGAACTTTCCAGGATATCTGAAATAGACACTAATTTGAAAATTGATTTGATACGCATTTGATTGGATTCACACACCAAAAATCTGAATTAAAAGACTCTCCCCCCAGTTTTCTATTGTTTCTCCGCTTATTCCTGCTGCTTTTTCATATTAATGTGTCATATTTTTGCACATATGTAACAGATGCTTGATTTTCAAACAGGCAAGTTACCAAATTTATAATTTAGGTGTTTAACATCAGATCTAATGCATAATATCTGCAAGGAACATTTGGAGAGGTCCTCTCTTCACTGACCTATTCAAGGATGCTCCTAACTTCATTATCACAGTTATATAGGATGAAGAGGAGATGGTGGCAAGAAAATCACTCCAAAATCCACCACCTCCCTGTATTACAGAAGCGATGGCAGGAGGAGGGAGGAGTTCTGTGCAGGGGCTGAGGACTGGGATCTTGCCTGTGTATGTCTGTGTGGTGCCTTGCAAACCAATGAAGATACACTGATTTGAATTCAGCAACAGTAACCCTGCCTTCAAAGGTTTTTCACATTATTGTTTCTTTCATAAAAAGAAGGAACAAACACATTAAGAAACCCACATGAAACACTTGCTACAGCAATGGTCCAGACCATGCAGCCTTTCAGAATTGTTAACGACAAATTTTGAGCCATCACTGCAGTAACACGAAATGAACAGAATGAATCGAGTGCAGCTGCCAGGGTTCCCTTTGACTTTTTACTTCCCTTTGTGTGGGCACATTTTTAGCAGTGTAGACAGCTAAATCAATGGCCAGTTAACTACTGATCCCTGGCTGGTTTCACTCTTCTGTTGAGCACCACACCAAAATGGTTACAAGACTTTACAGAAAGCCTAAACTTTGCATGGATTTTATTAGTGCACTAAGCACTGGTAATGCAACAGATACAGAAGAAGGAAACCGGTAAAAGTGATGGGGGCCACTTCGTCCAGAGTCCTTCCAAGGTTCTTCCACTGAATCACAGAATTGTTTAGGTTGGAAAAGACCTTTAAGGTCATTGAATCCAACCATTAACTTAGCACTGTGAAGTTCACCACTAAACCATGTCATCTTTTAAACATGTCCAGGGATGGTGACTCAACCACTTCCATGGGAAACCTGTTCCAATGCTTGAAAACCCTTTGGATGAAGAAATTTTTCCTAGTATCCAGTCTAAACTTCCCCAGTGCAACCTAAGGCCATTTCCTCTTGTTCTACTGTTTGTTATTTGGGAGAAACCAACACCCACCTCACTACAACCTCCTTTCAGGTAGGTGTAGAGAGCTGTAAATTTTCCTCTGAGCCTTTTTATCTTCAGGCTAGAAAAAACCCACTTCCCTCAATCACTCATTCAAAAGACTTGTGCTCAAGATGCTTCACCACCTGTGTTGCTTTGACATGCTTAAGTACCTCTACGTTTTCCTTGTAGTGAGGGACACAAAACTGAACACAGAATTTGAGGTGCAGTCTCACCAGTGCTGAGTACAGGGGGTATGGTCACTGCCCTGGTCCTGCTGGCCACACTATTGCTGATACAGGCCAGGATGCTATGTGCCATCTTGGCTGCCTGGTCACAAGCTGCTCATGTTCAGCTCTGTCAATCAGCACACCCAGGTCCTTTTCCACCGAGCAGCTTTCCAGCCGCTCTTCCCCAAGCATTGCATGGGGTTGCTGTGGGCTAAGTGCAGAACCTGGCACTTAGAATCATCAAAACTCATACTATTGGCCATGGGCCATTGATCCAGCCTGTCCAGATCCCTCTGCAAAGCCTCCCTATCCTTCAGTAGATGAACACTCCCAGCCAACTTGGTGTCCACTGATCAAGACATCAAACAGAACTGGTCCCAGTGCTGAGCCCTGGGGAACACCATTTGTGACAAGCCACCAACCAGACTGAACTCCATTCACCACCACTCCTTGGGTATGGACATCCAGACAGTTTTTTACCCAGCAAAGGGCATGCCCATATAAGCCACAGCAGCCAGTTTCTCCAGGAGAATGCTGTGGGAAACAGTGTCAAAGGCTGCCAACCCCAGGCTTATCTCTAGCAAGCATGGTTTTATCCCTTTCCTCCTTCAGTTTTTTTTGCAGCAGGTACTGCTAGAGGCACTACCTACCTTCTCAACCAAGACTGTGTCTAAGCACTAAAGGGTTTGCAGAAAAAACACCAAACAGCAGAGGGCATTGAGGTATTCGAATAAGCTTATTTTGCCTTAGGTACCTTCAGAAGATTTTTTGTGTTGTTTGATGGCCTTTCCAAAGGCTCCAGTATGTAAGGATTTAACATCCTGAGATGTTAAGTCTCTCTTTCACTCTGATACATCTACTTCATGACAGTCATTGTGCCTTTTTAGACCAATTGCTGACTACGTTTCATAAATGATCTTTCTTCCATTTTCAACCCTACTCAACTTCTACACAATAGTTTAAAATTGATTAGCAATGTGCTTTTTTTTTTGCACAGTGGTGCAGGATATTCAGCCTCAGCATAATTATGCAACTATTGTACAGAAATAATTAAGCCAAATCCATCAAACATTATAAACATAGCTAAAACTAATCCTGCAGCACGCATTTTCAGTGTCGGCTTCATTGTCAACAAGTCAGGTCAAAAGCCTGTTAATAATGACAAGGACACTTTCTGAAAAGACACAGTGGTTCTGCACGTGAACACAGAGAACATAACTGCTATTCTGAAAAAAAGCATCTTCCAAATTATTTTAAGAAGTATCTTACTGTTATTTGCATGAGCAAATTTAAGCAGTTCTGAGCTTTGTAACGACCCAAGAAGTGAACTCGGGCCACTAGAAATCCTTTGCCTGGGACCACCTAATCAGGAATGAGATGTGACTCAGGCAACCGACCTTACTGTGCCATCACTGAAGCTCTCTTTGTAACTATTTCTTAAACAAGTCATAGGCTAAAATTTGCTTTACCAGGTTTTGTCAAAAAATTCCAAACAAGCAAATTCCTAAAACCCATGACCTATTGAGAGAAAAGGAACAAAAGTATTGTAGGAAATTATTTGTCACTAATACTTGTATGAGCTCCATAGTACAGTACTATTTATAACTACTGTTTTAATTAAAACCATGTACTTTAAAAGAGTTCACAGTTTATATACACCTGAGATTTCTTCTCACTGTGCAAACTATGAGAGTGCTGCGCCGTGCTGTGTAAGCTGGACTCAGCTTTCTTTTAATTAAGTTTGTTCATGGACAGCACAGCATTTGCTGAAGCTAAATATTGCTGGAACCAAATTGTTACTGGTCTGTCCAACACAGAGCTGCTGCAGAACCTTCCATCATGCCTTTCATCTGCCCATGGTGATCTGATTTGCCCTTCATCTCGTGTGGCAAATATAGACTTGAGTCACTACGGTCACCGCTTCAGAGCACTGCACAAGATACATGGTATGTCCTTTTATGTCCACCACATACAATCATAACCAGAACTATCAGACTGATATAAACCCCTATTTTTCATACTTCTGTCATTACAAGGTGGGCTTTTTTTTAAATCCTTACTTGTTAGCTTTCCTAGAAACAAGTTTCCACGATTCCCACAGTGCACAGTGCACTGCAGCCAAAACCACGGCTCAACCGCAGAAAAAATCACTGTGTCACTCTAGCTCTGAAGGTGCTCAGCTCCCTCTGTACTGTCTTTGACACTTGGTTTAACAACCGATTTGCCGTTAAGTAAGAATCAATTAATAACCTCAGATTATCGAAAGTCTGTCTACAACAGTTTCTGAAAATGCTACAGTCTCCTAGCAGTGACCCCTAAACGAGAAACTCACTAATGGCCCTGGGAAGCCAAAAGGTGATTTGCCTGATGAGTTGCAATATAAATTGAACACCTTACCTATTTATTTGGATCTGTCACTGTGTCCTAGTGAATTTAAGACACTGTGTCCTAATGCACGCTAAACAATATCCCATCGTGTATGTTTACTTGCTCTATGCTACACTGCATTGATGACAAGCTGACTGATGCATATTTTCCAAGACTTTCTTATCAGTATTTAGACAGGAGTCAAGTCCTTTGCCCTCGCACAGCAAATCTTGTGATTTAACTCCTAGCATTTGCGTTCTCACTGAACTGTGTTTTACATGATGCTGTCCCACAGAAAGCATACATTTCTGCATGTGCATATATATACTTACACAGAGAAAGAAGAGGTCACAAAACAGGTTATTTCCTTTACAGAGGACATAGCATGAAATCAGGCGACAATATAAACTTTCTGTTATCAATAATGAAGAAAACTAATCCGAGCTAAGATGCCATATGCACTAAATCAATAAAAATAAATTAACAGCTTAAACTAAAGTGCTTAAAAAAAAATCTTAGAAATATACACAAAACCCATCCCATTATCATGGATTCTTGTGACACTTGGCATTTCAAAAAACATGATGCACACAAATAGTAAGTACTGAGTAGCACTTCAGTTCTTTAAAACAGATCTGCAGTGCCAGTGACATTAATTAGCTGAAATACAATTTTTTTAATATGCAAAATGTTCAGTGTATGCATGTCCAATTGTAATAGTATCGAAACCAGAAAATTACAATTATTTTTGCTCTACTTAAAATCATAATACTCCCAAACACCTGACATAAACACGAAGAGTTTCAAGGTGGAACTCAGTCTTCCAGATATAAAAATCCTTCAAGAATTCTACAGATCTCCTTTACAGAAGCTGGGACTTGGGAAGTTATGGTAACAGACCCTAAAAAGCTGGATTTGTGTACAAAGCACTGGAGATTCTAGAGTAAACGGTTACAATTATGATAGAATTTCTACATCTCACTTTTTTAGTCTATATTTGTCGAGGTGGCAACTCTCAAGCCATGGTCTGCTGACTCCCAGAGCTGACTGGGCTGTGCTACTTTCTTACCTCAAAGTTACAAGCATAATGACTCTGTTCTCACGACAGTAACAGTGGACCAAAGGGATTACAAATGGTAGTGGAAATAATGGTTTTCTCCCTAATATACCTCAGGACATAATACCACTTGCTCAGTGCAGACAGAATCTAGCATTGTAGAGGACAAACTTGGATTCCACAAAGTGTTTTGATGAACCTATGGATTAACCCCTTCTATGTACTTTGTGGAGACTGTGCCACATGTTAGAGAAGAGGTTCCATGCTGCACCTCACGATCAGAAAAGTGATGGGATTTTCTAAATAACACGAATGTGGCAAGGGGAAGGGCTTTGCTGTCTGATTTCCCAGTGGCCATAGGATGTGTTAATGAAGATGCAGAGGCACAGGTTACAGATGTTGTGCATATGTAACCTGTACGTGGCCAGGGTGATGTTAGGACTTTCTAGTCACTATTTCCAGCACCCGTCCTCCCTAAGGACAGTGTATTTCCTCTGTCATGGCTTGATCCTTCTCTAACTGAATTCTACAGCAAAATTTTCATCATTTTCACTTGGCAGTACCAGGATCTGTACTGGAAAATATCTGCAGAACTATATTCAGACTTATAAAGGTGCAAAAAAACCAAGTGGATGCATCTCTTCTGATTTTTTTTTATACATTTATTGCTCTGCTTTCAAAGCTGCCAGCAAAGTGAAGACAATGCAGATTTGAAAGGATACATATGCACACAGGGTTAAATTATTATCAATATTGCATCTATGTGTAGATCAACAGCAACTTGTGCATTTCTCTTCAGAAGCTTCTCTGGTTGGGGCTAAGTCAGGAAATTCACAATTCTTCATGAAAATTCAAAACCTTAGTATTTAACTGTCTACACTTGCAGTGGAAAAAGCCTGTAGGCATTAATGGTAGTAAATTATCAGCATTGGGAAAGCTTTAGAAGCTTTAAGAGGACTTTTTGGGACAGTACAATGCTTTTTAATATTTGACCTGTTGACCCAAAGGCGAATTCAAGCAGCACACAGATCCCATGGGATTGTTGTGAAGAAAATGGAACGCTTTCTTTTGTCATGTTTTGTGTTACTTCCTATAAGCCATAAATGAAGTCAGAACTTTCTTGTCTGGGAATTCCTGTTGGGATAAAGATTGAGGTCTGCTTAGCCTGAGTCCATACAAACTGCTAGAGAACAGTTATTCATCTTGATGCACATGCCAGAAATGGAAAACTACTGGTCCTTGAGGATGAATCAATTTTCAGGGAGTCTGGATTCTTTTAACTACTACAGAAACTTAAGAAAAAATCTACATAGATACTGAAAGGAAAACAAAGGAAAGGAAAAACAAAATCTACCATAAGTTGCTTAAGGAAAACAAAACCTAGCATAAACCACAGCCTTGACAGTTTTATTTCAAGAAATCTGCATTTAACACAGACAAAAATACCGTTCCCATTTAAGATCAAGCACAACTCACAAAACATGCAATGCAGAAATTACACTCTTCCTAAATGCATCAGATATAAAAAGATAACCAAGCCATGTTTCAAATGTGACAAGGGATGGTTTTCACTCAAAAGCACGACAGACACAGCAATACCACATTTTCCCTGCGTGTGGAATTCCCAGTGCTGAGTCAGCAAGTCCCAGCAGAGGGCTAGCAAAAAGGCCTTGAAGTATTTATTTTCCACACTCACAGATTAAAATGAAGAAATATTAGTAGTAAGTGAAGAAACTGAAACTTTGCTTTATTAAGAAAATAATAAATATTAAAATACAACAAAAAGGCAGGGCTGAACTCTGTGATTATCACTGCTGAACCCCTTTGCACAGAAGCAACTGAGCCCTCTGTGCTCTCCTCAGCACCCATCAGGGGAAGTCTTTCTCTGTGTGATGAGATTGCCCTGGTAAATGAAGTTGAGATTAGGGGCAAATGACAGGGAAACAATGACAAAGGGTTAATGATGGGGCTACAATCCTGCCCCTTTGCCAGATCAAGCAATCATGGTTCCATGCTGTCCAGGCTGCAGTCTCAGCAGTGCTAGTACTGTCCCACCATGTTTTTGCTGGCAGAGAAGTCCACTGCCCCACAGCTGCAGTCAGGGTCATAAAGCAAAGCCAGCAGGTAGCTTGAAGGGGTTACTGGATAGTGTGGGACCACTGCCCTCCCTGCTCTGGACACAGCTAACCTGAGACCTGCTCCAGGGGAGCAGTACAGGCTACAACTCATGAAGAAGAAAAGCATGGCAGTGACAGGAGAGAAATCAATAACCTATGGTGGCCACTGGACCAGCTGCAGAAGAGGAGATACCACATCAGTCTCCACCTGGACAACATAGAGAAGAGGGGTCAGGCATCTGTCATCCATTCCTGCTTGGGAAAGGGAGGTGAGCAAAGTGTCGAAGCTTCCCTGTCCTGATACAAAAACCCCAGCACCACTGGGGAGGAACGCATTATTTAAGGTTATATTATGCTTTTTGTAGGCAGCAAATAGGGATCGCAGTGGCACAAAGCGTTAACTAGAGGTTTTCGCAAAGACGGGGAGAGTAGTAGACATTCCTATAACTCTACAGTATTGGTGGGAAAAAATCAAGGACAGAGAGAGCAGAAAGAAAAACACCGTTCTTCTCTTAGCAGTTAATGAAAGCAGAGAGAAGAGGGAATTTTATTGTGCTTTTCCATCTACAAAGAACATTGCCTCTGCACAAGCAGTGGGACAGTGAACCAGAAAGGTATGAACTGTCTTACTTCCCAAAACCAAGGAAAGCCTGAGTTCTTCATGAGAGTTTTCCTTCAAGCCTTTCATTAGCTCCTTCCGCCTTTCACATCACCTAGAAGAGTGCAGTTTTCTGAGCAGTGAATGCTGACTCAAGTCTTCCAAGCCAATGAATGTTTCCAGTTGCATATTCACATAGAAAACACAAAGTCAACAATTTTCTGCAGAAAGAAGCAGAAAACCACTCTGAAATTACAACAGGTATAGTAAGGCAGACAACGTGGCCAGTTCTATCCACCTAGTAAGGATCAAGACAGACCTGTAAAGCAAATTTTGTTGAGCCATAAGGAGGCATAACCTGATCCTACTGTGGCAAGAGAAAAGCATTTCCCTCTGCTCAAGAAACTGATGTGAAAGGGCACATGTGCTGTTCTTGTGGCAGAAATCAAGAGCTTCAAGAAGGCCATTAAGCAAAGATGTCTGGCATTTGAAATGAAATAATGGACGCAGTTGTCTGCAGTCAGCTGGTGAGAACTGGGGTGGCTGGGCACCAGGAGATGCTCTTGGATCGCGGGTGCTGGGCGGGGCACGGGCACCGCTCCCGTCCCTGTGCAGGGCCCGAGCTTCCCCTCGGCCCCGCCAGGCGAGGAGGGGATGGACGTGTCCTGCCAGGCTGAGTCCTACCGCGGCTCCTTCCGCTGCTCCTGGGCCGGTCCCCGCTCCGCCGTGTTCCGCGCCCGCCTCACCCTCAGGTGCGTGTCCCCGGGACCCCAACCAGCCCCATGGCCCCGCATCCCCTTTGTGCCCCCCCTCACGCTGCTCCCCCGCAGCGATGGCTCCCTGGGGGAGTGGGTGCTCGCGTCCCGCCGCCGGGGCCGATTCAACGCCAGCTTCGTGGACCCCTTCTTCTGCCCCTTCGCCGAGGAGCTGCGCCCTCTGCGGCTGCAGCTGGAGGGGCTCTCGGACACCTCCTACATCAGCTTCTTCAACCACTTCTTCATCCACGACATCGGTGAGCAGGGGCAGGGGGGGCCATGGAGGTCTTCCTGTGTTGGCTGCGCCCGGTGCTGAGCCCCCTGTGCCCGCAGTGCGGCCCAACCCGCCGCAGGAGTTGGCCGTGCAGCGGCGCGGGGAGCATCTCCACCTCGCCTGGGCCCCTCCGGCCTCCTGGCCGCTCCCCCGGTCCTACTTCGCCCTCCTCTACCGGCTGCAGTACGAGCTCCCCAACGGCACCCAGGTAACCGCGGGGGGGCCCTGGCCAGCGCGTCCCTGCGTGTGCCCCCCGGTGTCCTCGCTGTCCTGCGTCCACTCTGCCCCCTTCCCATCCCACCCATTCCCACCCTGCCCATTCCCACCGCAGCCTGGGCTCTTCCTTCCACCCCGGGGTGCCGTTAGGAGCAGGGGCTTGCAGGGGCTCAGCAATGCCCCCCTCCCCACTGCGCTGTCCCCTCTGCTCCCTCCAGCGCTGCCCACACCAGGCAGTGGGAGGCTCCGATGTCCCCCACCCTGGTGTCGGGGCGCCGGGGCCACATCCTGACCCCTCGCAGGCCGACAAATACGTGGAGGGCGAGGAGGAGACGTGGTTGCGGGACGGGGCTCAGCGGGTGCGCATCAGCTGCCGGGACCCCTACACCAGCCCCGTCTGGAGCCCCTGGAGCCCCTGGCACGGGACCGGGCCAGCCCAGCAGCACCGGCTGCGAGCGCTCTGAGCCCACAGAGAGCACCCTGAGCCCTCGCACCCATCCCCTGCCCCACTGCACCTCTGCTCTCCCCGGGGGTGTGGGGGCACCCCAGGGTGGCAGCAACCAGCACCCAACACTGACCCCTCTTGGAAGAGGGTTTGTGCCTCTATTAAAGACCGGCCTTGGCTTTCCCACCACAAATCCTGTTGGTCTCTGTGTGGGGTGCTGGGTGTCCAGGCCCCATGGCTTAGGCAGGGCTCAAGGGGCCCAGACTGGCCCCTGTCCCATGGGGGTCACAAGCATGCTCTGGACCCCTGCTGCTCCCACAGCTCCACAGAGGGTCCCTGCTCCCACCAGTGCTCGGCTCGCCCATAGGGTCAGTACCCACGGCTCAAAGCAGGCGTGTAACATACATGTGCACACGTGTTCCAGCCCATGCCAGTGACCATCCCCAACCCTGGCCAGAAAAGGTCCCCAGAACCTTGTCCCAGTGGAGCTCACGGACACTCTGGACTCCCCCATACCTCATCTGTCGTCCCTTCCCACAGATCCTTTCTAGGGGCTGGGGTGGGACCACGTCCCCAGCCCCAGGGGCAGCCTGTGCTGCCCTACATCAAGGGGGAATGTTTGAGGGGCAGACCCCATGCCCATGTCCTGGGGTGCAGGACCCTGCCTGAGCAACAGCCCCAGTGCAGGGTCCCAGGGCAGGATGTGGCCATGCTGGGGTGCATCAGGATCCACTACCAGCACTGGGGGGGCCTCAGCTCCCACTGGGGCACAGACCCCCTCACCCCATGGAGTGCCCAGCCTGGGGTGAGGGGCTGCAGCCGGGTGGGATGGGGTCAAGACCGTGCACCCAAGCAGCCCAATGGGACACGGCCACGGCACCCTCGGACCCCAACAGTGCAGGGGGTGCCCGGGGTCCAGCCCCCTCACAGAAGGCCGGCTCCGGGTGATGCCATGGGGCTTTATTGACACGGGCCGGGGCCCCCCAGCCCTGCTGCTGCTCCGGAGAGGCTGGTGAATGTGCGGCCCCGAGGGGCTGGGGGGCCCAGGGCGAGGAGAGGGGAGCCCGGGGATCCCGCTGCACGGTGGAGGAGAAGAACGGGGGCTCCGGGGGTCCCGAGAGGTCCTGAGGGGCGAGTGGGGGCTCGGGGGACCCCGAGGTGCAGAAGTCCGGGGTCGGGGGCCCGACGGGGGCCCGGGCTCCGGTCACGGCAGCCCCAGCCCGCCCAGGCGAAGCTCTTCGCCCTCCAGCATCTCCCTGCAGAGAGACAAGCCCGGGCTGAGCCCCGCGCCCCTCACGACCGCCCTGTCCCTCCCCAAGGCGTACCGGTACGCGGCGATCTCCGCCTCCAGCGCCATCCGCAGCCGCAGCAGCGCCGGGTACTCCCGCAGGCACCGGAGCATCTCCGCTGGGCTTCTACCACTGGGTCTTGGCTTTTCCACCCATTCAAACATGCTTCTGCCACCAAACACTTCTTACCAGCTTTAGGGCCAACTGTTCTTAACCCGGGACCTCCAGCAAAATTTTTTTGCTCTTTATTTACAGCTCAAGCCACTTTGAAAGTGCCAAATTTGCAGCATTTAACTCAA
>JAVHNF010036083.1:8176-24213 GCA_034783455.1 Micropsitta finschii
CACACTTCAGAAATATTCCCACACTGCTCCTCCTGCCCCTTGTCCTCTCTTCCAGCCACCCTAGTATTTCTTTTGCTTTGCCTTCTGGGTGTCCTTTGCAGAGAAACATCCAGGCACAGGCAAAGATGCAGTACCCCAGCCAGCAGCATCTCAAAAAAGTTATGACTCGCAAGCTGAAGAGACTTGCTGAAAAGGCCAATACTGCCTTATTCTGCAAATAAACTACTTAGAGAGTTCAACTCGTGGCCCTATGCCAACTATGTTTGGCATTCCCGCTTTTTTCCTTTTAGTTAAAAGCCCTGTGAGCATTGTTTTCCCACAAAACCAATGTAGCATTATACCTGCACACTTGCCTGGTTGGTCGGTGAGAACAAGTCCAAACAAATACACTTGGGAAACCCTCCCACAGGCTTGCACCTCTCTAGAGCTGGGCCCACTGCAAGTTCTCATCAAATAGAAACCTCTTAGATTATACCTCAGAAAACAAAAATAATTAAAACCAGTCACCTCTTATGACATTTTACAGTTTTTCATGATTCTGCTTTACACAAGTATCAAAGTAATATTTTTGCGTGTTTATGAATGTAAGACTCAATGCAATCAACTAAAGGATCAGATACTGAGTCTCTGATCACAAACCCTTAAGTTATTATTCACCATTACCCTATTAACACCAAGTTCTCCACTTCTTTAATATAGTTTTATTTTCCCCTTTCTTTCAGGACAGAAGCAATTTTGTGAAGTCATATTAAGACTTGCAAGAAAACATTACATATATGGGAGTGTAATTATTTCAGCAGTCTGCCCTTTAACATATTTCACCAGAAAACATATAGACATTTTAGGTCACATAAAGCCAGAAGTCTTACGTTCTGTTTTTAGAACACAGACAATAAATTGCTGAAATGTTAAGTGCTTTTTAGACAGAACATAGCCTATTTTCCTGAATGCAACATTTGCATTTTAGTTCACTGAACAGAGAGGACTGCAAGTACTTCTAAATACCTATAGCAAGTCCAGTCAAATTTAGGCTACTGATGTTGGAAACTCAGGAAGTACAAAATTCAGACATGCCAGGAAGCCCACAGTGAGGTGTCAGCTTCTAGCACAGACAACACACTGAACACTAACCTCCTCCATCTACATGAGACCCAGCCTGCACAGCCTTCTGACAGTAGGCAGCAGCAGCAGTAACCACCTTTTACATAACACAGCACCCATAGCAAAGACTAGGAGAACCCCAGCTAATGGTATTTATTCAGCCAGGGAGCTCCATCTTTCATATCTAGGAAAGTGCCCTAGCTAGAAGATATTCTGTTATAACAGCATCTCAAAGTCAAGGACTATGAAGTCAGAAATGCGAGTATCATTCAAAGAAGTGCCACATAAGATGCAAAACTGTACAAGAAAAAGAAAAGGTCTCATGTATGGGTAAAAGTGCTTACCTAGAAAAGGGCAGGACCAGTATTCCAGATACGATTCCTGAAACCAGCATCTCTTTCACAGCAGATTATCACTGGATAATCCTGACTCCCAAACACCTGCCGGCACCCATCTCCATTTGAGGAGGATGGGTGGAGGCTGGTCTCAGACAGGATAGCCCCTGCCCTAGTAATGAGGGCCTGGTTAGGTAAACTCAATCCTTTGCAGGAAGGACATACACAGCAGCCCAGATTTCTCACTTCTTGAAGAAGCACTCTGACCTTCTGTTAAGTAAAAAAAAGTCAGTGGGGGCAGTAGCTCCTATTCAAATGAAGTTATGTATGGACCTGGCCCCACCTGACTTTTAACAAGTGTCTTCAGATAGATGAAAGAAGTCAGGTGTCCAGAAACCTGTATCTCCACAGATGAGGGAGAGGTGAAAAGAGGCTACAGACATTTCTAAGTCTATGATATAACTGATTTATTATCCCAGGGATCTTTCTGACTAATTATGAGTTATCTAATTAATGCAGGTGCCAGACCTGGCTACATGCAATGTAACATTATGAATTTGTTAAGGATTTAAGAAAAATTAATATACCTAAGGCTACTTGGGGCATATTTAGATACACAGAAATCCACACCACTAATATTAGCTATATAAAAGTTTCTTCAGCTACCACCCAGATTGTGCGGGCCACATCACGTGCAGCTTTGGTTCAAAGCCATCCCAAACCTTCTAGCTCTGATCCCAGCAAGACATTTTTTAAGCTCACTGCCTCTACAGACATAATCTGACAGTGGAGATTCTTAGCCAAATAAATACAACTAGTATCAAAGATTCTGCTTGAGCAACATAGTGAGTGTAATGACAGAAACATGCAGAAGATAAAACATCACAAGGCTGACACACGGCACAGTCAGCAGTCTGGCAATAGTTAAAATGTTTCTGTAGGCGCTTTGCAGATGTAAGTTACTTCTGCCAGGATAAGCCTCAAGACTTCATCTTTATTGAAACTGGCTTTGCTGACATGCGCTTGAAAGCCATTGTGTGTGCACTCTCCAAAAAAAAAGTGAAAAGAACAAAGGGAAACACGGAAGAGGGATGAAGCCATATTTATTATGTACTTATGGAGCTCAGGCTGTATAAACACAATACAGAGTTATGATATATGGGCACCCATCTCATTTTTCAAAAAGACTTAAAGATCCCAGACTAAAAATGTTTTTCTTTCCCCTCTTCTCCATCATGCCTGCTTCTTAGCCATCAAGTTAATGAGAATCAACTGACTAAAATGCAGAAGGGCCAATATTCTCATTTCATTTAAGAGTAAAAGAACAGAAGCCTTTGCCTTGCAGTGCAAGGAAAAGAAAAGCACTTGAGCCTTCCAGAGCATGATGTGCTTACAGTTCCTCATATGAACATTTTGGTCTTCAGCCCAAGCCCCTTTTACTTGCATGCAAGGTTTTTCACTGCTGGTTTGTTATTTGGCAAACCTACAACAGAAGGTTCAGCTGTGACTATAGGGCTTTGTCTCCTAGGCAGTGTGAATTAACAGTAGCTCTTTTTCCTCAAATTGATGAAATACTGCCCTTCTTAAGGAAAAAAAATAATTCAGGAACTACATCTGGGTTTCAAATTCGGTCTTGGTCATGTATTTTATGTACAACACTGAGCTAAAATCAGCATAACCCACTTTAGTAATACAACAGTGTTTTGCAAGACACTGTGACTTACAGACTGAAAGAGGAGTTGAGAAAATCTGTCACTGTTTTTTCCTGAAGTTGGGCTCAAAATCAGAGGAGATGATGTACCAATTTCTGTAAAAATGTAATATTATACAAAGATAAAACAAGTATAAAGAATTAGTTCTGAATGGCTTGTTAACTAGGCATTAGTGTACTTGGAGCTCTAGCCAAGGTGGAGCCATTCTTATGTGAACTTACTGCAAACTGAGTACAATTCTCCTCCATACAGAAAGAGCTGCTTTTACTGCTCAGAACTATAAATATGTATGAAAAAAAACCCAACAGATAAAACACTTCTGTGTATTGGCAACATTGCCAAGGATCAAGCTGGTTTATGCTGCCTTGAGGAGGCTATTAGCAAAGATGAGCAGTGAACTTATTCAGTAGGAAAGATATGCATGAAGTGAGAGGGAGATGAAATGATGCATAGCTATAGAAGCGTGAACCATTCTAAACATGCTTTGTATTTTCTCCCAACAACAATTAAAATTCTTTGAGACAGCACAAACTAATACACAGCCCTGTGCATGGCTTGAAGCTCATCTCCTCCTCTCAGGACT
Organism: Micropsitta finschii; assembly: GCA_034783455.1. Classification (NCBI taxonomy): domain Eukaryota; kingdom Metazoa; phylum Chordata; class Aves; order Psittaciformes; family Psittacidae; genus Micropsitta; species Micropsitta finschii. Next base: position 11,908 of record JAVHNF010036083.1, read on the forward strand.
CACAGGCAAGGTGGAAAGGAAGATGACAGAGATCCAAAAGTTAGAGGTCTGGTGGCTTTATACCACTGCTGATATCCAAGGCATTCATGTTGGGAGTCACAGATATCAATGCTGCACCTAGTTTTATGAGATGCTTTTTATACTGTGTGATCAGTGTTTAGTCCTAGACACTTGCTGCACTGTGTTAATTTAGGGAGCTGGATTTTTGGATAATAACTTTTGACAGCAGCATAAGACTGTGACATCTGGAGAAACCAGCTACATAGAAATAATTCATGAGGATTAGTTCCTCCTTGATAAACAAACAATCATTTTTTGGCTTGTACTAAGATTCCTGAATGTACACATTGCCAAAATGCTGCTTGTGCACATCACTGTCCCAGGCCAGTATTACACTGCATAAACAAGTTAATCTTGAATAAAGAGGGTAAAGGTGTGCCCAAAATCTTCATTTCCTTGGCAGAACAGTGAAAATGATCGGTGAAGGTCCTGTGACCATATCCTGTGAAAAGCTGCAGACCCTCAACACAGGGTACATGAGGCTGGCATCCTTTACCTCTCATACTCACCCAACACCACCCTGCCAGCCCACAGGCATCTGTTTCTAGTCCTCAAGCACAAAATAATGCTTACCTGAGGGTAAACCCCCAAATGAGCACCAACCTTTTTCAGATGAAAGTGTCAAAGAGGCTTTATGGCCCACATTCTGGGCACACTGATCTCTACTAGAGATAGAATGCTGGCTAGACAGACCAGTGGTCTGAACTAGTTTGGTTTTCATACGTTAGGTTCCATGAACCATTTTAAGAATAGTTAGGTGTTGCACTTAGTAAGCGTTATGGTCTGCTCATGGTAACAAACTGGAAATGTTAGAAACAGTCGATTCGGAAATAACTAATGCTTTCAAACACGCTTCTCAGAAGAGTAATTGTAAGCTTATGTGGTCTGTGTGACTGCAACAGGCCAAAATAGTCATTAAAAGTAATTTCAGATATTATGAATAAAAAAAATCAAATGCAGTTGAATTGCAAAAAAATAATCAAATGTAGAATTTCTTACAATTTGGACTAAATGTTAATTGTTCTTTTTCAGAGAATGTGGATGTTTCTCTGTTAGAGAAGCAAGCCTGTTTGCTGCTGTGTCCTTTGGACTAGCCAAAGGACAAAGGCCTGAAGTTTTGTACATTCACTGAAGCCCTTCCTTTCCTTGAGAGGTGCAATATTTGCATCATTTACAGCATCTCAAGGACTTGTGCTCTGTTCAAGACTGTATCACTTGATCTGACTAGTGTCATTACTGGCCTCTGTATGTTGGAGCTGTTACCTCTCTTTGTTCAGTTGTATCATTCCTAAGGTGAAATTAATTTCAACAGCAAAACTGTTGAAGTCTTGTCATGGAGTCATCTCTGAGAATTATTTGCATATTTATATTGCTCCTGAGATGATCTTGCTCTGTCAAGTAACACTTCTGCTTTATTTATAGCTGGAATATGTCTTAGTGCCCTTTGTTTATTTTCCTGTATAGTTCGAAACTGAAAAATAATGAGCGTCTTTTTTATTCCTGAAAGAACAGACCCCTTAAAGAGAGTCAACAGCTTAAGGGTTTTTTTACAAAAGGACTTCTTTGAGTCATTTAATTTGTCAGCGTTCTCCCCGTGATTGCTTGAAATTTGGGGGATCATTGTAGAGGACTTCAGTCCTTTTTGAGATAATAGCTGTCCTTTGATTGTCAGTGATAGCTCATCTTTGTAGTGGATTTTGCTCGTGTCTGAAGGAAGAAAATGAGTTGCTTGGTTTTGAAGTTATGGTGGCAGAGGCTGTTAGTTTCAATTAGAATAAGCCAACGCTATTGTTCAAAGACGAGTCTCTGCCCTCCAGCTGCAAGTGTGCCAGCTTCTTTCCTGGTGGGAGCACAGCTATTTATGCTGTTGTTCTAGGAGTTGGATGGGTAGTAGAGAGCTGAGCTGGTCAGTTAAAACTAACCCAGCAAAACCCAATTATTAGGTGAATTCATTGTAAATAACATCATGGCGCGTAAAAGAGATCATGCTGTCAGGTCACAAAGGAAGGGTGATCTGAGGCAGAAATGAATGCTCAAGAACAGGGGAATGGGAGGGCTCTTGTGGCAGTTTTGAATTAGCTTGATTTGAAATAAATTGTGAAACTGTGCTGTGAAGTTCGGAACGCACTGCATTTGCCCTTATACCTTGAGACCTCTACTTTTAAGATGTAAGGGTTTTATTCTAGATTATCTTAAGGCCCTTTCCAACGCTAACTATGATGATTCCCTACTATATGATTCTGTGATTCTATGATTTTCAAAAGAAGTTGAATGGAGTTGCTTACAGCAGCAATTTGAATTAGTTAGCTCTGTATACAGGAAGACTTTGCGACAAAGGTATGGTCCAGTCCTTGTAATGTCTACTTAGAGAACATGGGAGAATAAGAAACATGACTTGGGTAAGGAAGGTGACAAAAAAGTGAAATTGTCTTTTTCTAATACTATTTTTGGCCTAGTGTTCCTGTTACCAGACTTGTCTTTAATTGGATTGTAAAGTGCTTTGTGGCTTGTGAAGTATTTTGTAGGGTATTTAGGGAAACGTTAATTCTTGGAAACATTTCCAAGGACAAATGCCACTTTTGACTAGTTTTTACTCTGCCCATTCAGCAGCCAGGGTCAATATGCCTCATTATAAATTTAGCATAGTAACCAGCAACTCTCTTCTGAACTTATTATATGCTTACTCTAATCATTCTGGGAACTCCAAATCTCATCATTTAAGACCATAGGCTTTGCTTTCCTCCAGTACTCTAGAGAACAGAGAGATGCAGAAAATCAGATTAACTCTGAGGTCAAAAAATGAATACTGTGAGTTGAAGAGATGCTTTCACCTGGCCTTCTTGCAGCATTAGGTTGAAATTTCTGAAATTTCACTGTGTTGCTGTTGGTAAACAGACCTTGCCTGCAGGCTCTGTGAAGTGAACCTGAATTCAGGTGGACACAGATGAATGTAAACTTCAGTAGAAGCAGAGGGGAAGCTGTAGACTTTTTATGGGAGATCAGTAAAAGAGGGGGGGAAAAAAATCCACTAAAACTCACAAACCCCATAAAATGAAGTGGTGGTGCTTTCCCTTTTGAAATCCACAAGAAAATTCCCTAGCTCCTCAGTGAAATAGAAAGAGATTTAACAACAAAAAATACATAGGCCAGCTATGCAGAAACATTTGGCAATTTTACAGAAGTTTCTTAATTTTTAATCTGAATAGTGTGAAGTGTGACCCTTGTCCTCTTTTGTTGTTTTGCTATTTTGCATGCTTTTCATAGCTTAGTAAAACGGAATATGTATGTGTAAGTATGCCTTACACCAACGTGCTCATAAATTACACATTTGCAGATGACAGTTCCTGCAGGTAAAGTGGTTCATCCAGATACAGTGCCAAAGTGAGACGTGAGCAGCAATTGGATTTTCTGATTTCTGGAACATACAATTACTCTTGTATATAAAAGGAAGCTGCATGTATGCCAATAATGTATTAAGAGATGGAATGAATTTACTGTCATAATTGCCCCAGGAAGCTCTCCATTTTACAGAGGGTAATAAATTCATTTAGCATTTGCACTAGCATACTACATCATCTTGAAGATGCAGAGTAGTGGAAGCACGCTGTTGATGAAAGTTCTGGTTAGTGTTTGCAGTCTAGAGACTTTTAAGGGATGATTCTTAATTTTTTTCCTACAGAAGTAACAAGCATGAGTCTTCAGAGACTTAAGGGAGTTCTCTCGGGCCACACTCGCCACAAATTAGGATCCCCTGTGCTTTTTTTTCTGGCTAGTTGGGACAGACAGAGAAAGGTGAAGAGGGGAGGAAAATGAAATTAGGTATAGCCTCCTCACTTCTGCTTGACCACTGGCCCCTCACAGCTGCTCAGCACTGTGTAATGCCTTCTCCTTCCAGCTTACTCGTTTGTGCTAGATGCAAGGCGCTAGAGAGATGCTGTACTCTTCTACGTCTCTCAGAGGTACATGCTTTTTTGCTATTAAAATATTTTATGTATCAACTTGCAGAATGACATCAAACCAGGCCATCCCTGATGGTCCATGATGAATTTTTTTGTTACTCACTTAGTGCATCTGTAATGAGTAATGGTCTTAACAGTGTAAAATTTCCTTACAAGCTGCATGACTACAGCAGCAAAAGACATGGCAGAACTTGAATTTAAATTTGTATAAAATTCAGCTGAGGATAAAAAAAAAAATTATGCTTGTCAGAAATGAAATGTGAAAACGGTAAATTAGGCAATTTTGGATGTTTTCTTATGAATGAGAAACAGTTTTGCAGTTATACCCTAACATAGTTAAATTCACAGCAATTTTCTCTGGCTGTTGGTATCTTTTCCTTTCTGGGTTGTTGTCTTTCTTTTGGTTACCATAATGAGGCTGTCTTCCCTTCTTTTATACTCTCAGGGGGAAAATCTAAAATAACTGACTAAAAGTGAGTCTTTCCTGTAGTTGTAGATAAATATTTTAATTTCAGGTGAAGCTGATGCTTCACTTACCTGCCTTCTGTATGCTGATGTGTAGTTTTGGGGCATTCTCATAGAAGTTGTTAAGACCCTGTTAATTTTACTACGGTAGAGAAAACACCTTTATGGGAAATATAAGGAGATACTTAAGGATAGGTTTATATATTTTAAGGATATAACATACAAGGTTATGTTTATATACTTTTGTCAACTGAGATGTATTTGTGCCACAGTTCCTGGTTTTTTGATAGGAAAAAGATTTACTCAAAAATGTAGATTTAATGATTCTTCTAACAAATTGTTCTGGATGTGCTTGGGTTTTCTTCTCTTTTTGTTTTTGTTTTGAAAGGACCTAACAAGTCGCATTAAAATGTCGAAAACATGGTGTCAACAATGAAGAGTTTCAGAAACTGAGATACCTTCTTTATAGTGCAAAAGGATTTCTATGGGACAGGTCTAAAATTTAAGGGGCCAACAAGGTGGTGGAAGTTAGCTTGACAAAAGCATAAGGATTTAGTGGGAGCAAGTGTGTCTTTAGTGCAGCAGAAGTTATGTTTTCAGCTGTGTTATCTGTGGCATTAATGGCTTTGCAATTTTCAAAACCAGCTTGTGTGTATCTTTATAGTTTCTAGAATCTTATTGCCAATAAAATTTAACAGAGTTTCTTTGATTGTTTTAGAGGTGTATTTGATGCTTCCCTCAAAATGGCTGGGTTCTATGGACTCTACACTTGGCTGACTCACACTATATTTGGGATTAACATAGTCTTCATACCATCTGGTAAGAATTTGAACAATTCTAATTATTTTTAGATAATATGATTACATACATATTGTACAAGATAAGTATGATTAAATATTGCTGATAAGATTAGTCTTGAAGTTATTTTTAGGAATGACCATGTGCAGAGTGAAGTCTCTTGATTGCTATCCTAACCTTGTGCCTTGCCTTTTTCTGTTTTCACAGCACATCCCCTAGCAGCTATTTTACTTCTCCTGTCTGTTCCTTTTGCAGGATGTAATTCTCCCTTCTGTTCAGTCCAAGTCTTTCCAGGTTTTAACTTCATTCTGCATGACTTCTTTTTTGTTTCTTCTGTAGTTGACAGGTGCTGATTTTTCAAGATGCCTAAATTCAGGAAGACATGGTATCATGAAAATGCATGATGGAGGCATGCTGCTTATTCTCAGTACTGTTGCCTGACTGTATTACCATCCTCTGGTTTTCTTTTGTTCTTTAATCTTAGGTTTAAAAATGGCTGAACAGTTTTCACTGAAAGATCTTTTCCTCTGTTCCTCTTTTGCTTCTCTTCCACTAAAAATAATCTAATAACAGTAAATTTGAAATGCTGGAACTTCATGTGCAAGGGAACAAGAAGGAAAGTCATAAAGCAACAAAACCCAGGATAATAAGAAATGGCTCTGTTAGAAAGTGCAACTACTTAAAGGCATTGGTTGTCATTATACCTACTTAGAAGGCAACTGTTCTTTTTCTTTCAGCTACATATAAAATCTTAGAAGTTTTTGCTTTTTGGTTAATGAGACCAAAAAAGAGAAAAAAACTCTTTAATTATGTTGATTTCTGTTGCATTATATTGGAATGACAGCAGTACCGCATCACTGTAGATTTCAACAGGTGTTTGTATAATTTGTATACTTAGAAGGGCATACTCCTGTGTGTACACATGTATATATAGAGATACATGTCATGGATTTTATATTTGTGTGGTTTCTCGCAGTCTTACCTGCATTATTATGATTGAATGCAGGAGATGTGGTAAGTACAAGGAGGCTTCTCCGTGTATGTTTTCTTGCACGCAGTTGCTAATTTGTAGCTATATAAAAGTTTGAAATGTGTATGACTGGTATAACTGTCATTTTTTCTGAATTGGTGCCTCCTTTGGAAATAACTCCTTATGACTGGCAGTTGGTGAGGCTTTTTGGTATGGGGAATAGCATAATTTTCTTTTCTTCCTAAACAATCAGCTATAAAACATCAAGAGCTTTATGCAGCACTTCTTCAGTATCTTATTTGCAGCAGCTGATAGAAGTGGGACTACCAGCATGGCAAAAGCATCAGAATTTAAATGTATTTGTGAAATATGTTTCTCTGTTTCTTTTTCTCATCTTTGCTTCTGTGTGCTCTAGCATTAGCAGCAATCCTTGGAGCAGTGCCGTTTCTGGGGACGTACTGGGCAGCTGTGCCTGCAGTCCTAGATTTGTGGCTTGTGCAAGGACAGGGATGCAAAGCCATTTTGCTCTTGGTTTTTCACCTCTTGCCAACCTACTTTGTAGATACAGCAATTTATTCAGATATATCAGGGTAAGTACATTGGAGGCTTTTTAAAGTTAGTATTGTAAAAATGATTAATGATTATTGACACTTTAATTTCTGAAGCATGCAGACAGTGTCTCCAAGCATAGGAATCACCTTAGAATAAGAAGCCTTTCTTTCTAAGTGCCTTTACTTTGCCAGGCCTCTTTTCTGTGAACTTTGTCACTTGAGGTTGTGAACTTGTTCTCAAAGTCAGCAAAATCAACTGCTTTGATTGGCAAAGTAATTCTAAGAATGCCTTTGAAATTTATCTAATCATTGACTAAAGATGTGCAGTATTTGCTTTACCTCACCTATTGCCAGATGATGCTGCAGAACAAACAAGAAATCCATGAGCTAGTTAGGGACCTGAGAAAAAAACACTTCAATTTTTCAGACCAAATTGTGGGAAATGTGAGGATTTGCTTGAAATCAGCCTTTGTGTTGTGTCACTGCATCCCAATGTAAGATGCAATTGATTATGGATTGATCTTTAAATGTGTTGAGACAGATAAAATTGCAAAACCAGAGATAGGCTTCTACAGAGAGAGAAGCCAGAGCTGTTTTCCTGTTGTGAGATGTAGGAACGGATTGCTTGAAAAATCTTGCTAGGTGTTTGGCTGCCTCTATTGACATGAAATGTCTCCTGGTTTCAGCTTTGAGATTGTACACAGAAAAACAAACTCCAGACTATGGAGAGCAAGACATGTTCACAGCCATGTACAGAATAGATAGAAAGTTGTACTCCTCTAGTTACTGCTTCAATCTTGATCATCAGAAATAATTCTGGTAAACTGAATTGGGGATTTTGTGGTCCAGACTTAGTTATATGCCAGTACTAGTCCTTCATTTGTGCTGATTTTTATTACAGTAGAGTTAATGTAGAATAAGGACATTAAGTGCTTCAGTTCTGTGTTGTTAGAAACTAAGTTTTTGTTCACCGTATATGATTACACTGAACAGAGACCTACTGATAATATGTACAATATTAATACTAATTTTCATTGACTATGACACTAGTTCTTTTGCATGAATTAAAGCTAACGGGTGAAGTATAATCAAATTAGGACTTTTTTTCCAACAATAACTTGTAGATACATTTAAGGCTAGCAGCTATTTAACCAGACAATAATTTGTCTTATTATTAGAATACATTTTTTGCCTGTAGGGGATGCAGGCTCTGTTTACTGTCCAGAAAATACATGTGGCAGGAATAGATTTTCTGACAGTGGAGCAAAATTGTATTTTTCTCATTAAACAGAACAGTAAGCATCATGCTGTCTTGTGGATTAGATTAAATATATTTTAAATAGCTATAATTAGGTTATGCAGGGTTTTCCAAATGCATTAAACTTATACTGTAGTCCTGTTTCATCGGGTGATCTGTTGTTTAATTTAGCAAGCTAGCCAGAAGAATGTATAAACTGATGCAAAGGCTGGATAAAGTTTAGAAATGAATCATGTGTCTACTGCTGGAGAAATCAGTCCCCTCAGGAAAACAGTCCAGCATTAACAGTAGGTTAAATTGGATCTAGGTGAGATATGATTGAGGTGTGTATGATATTTACAGGTCTCATTCCGCACACAATTGTGATGAAGGCAAAGACTGCCAGTGTGGGACTTGAATAGAAGTCAGGACCATAGTAGAAGTCTGGCTGAAACTGCTGGAGCTTTATACTAGCTGGTATTTTCACTCCATTACACTCAGAATTTAGAGCAAGTTCCTGAAAATTGGGTGCTAAATTTCAACTGTAGCTTTTCTTATATAATTCCATATTAGCATAATTATTTTAGCTATACAGATTAAGCATGATGAGCAGGTTTTGTGTAACTGCTCTTGATGGGATTCATGTGGCGCAACCAAACTGATAACATGGAAAAGAACAGTGCATGGCTTACTTGCTGCCATAATAGGTCATACAAAAAACTCCATTGGCCCAAACTTTCTAGTAAATATGTTCATAAAAATCTGGGTTTGTTTTTCATCTGAAAACATTGAAAGCCTAATGATAACAAACACTCAGTCTGAGAGGGTATTTTATAACAAAATGAGAAGACATGACTATGTATTTAAAGAATGTATGCTAACTGTTCTTTGAAAGGTGCAATGCAAGTTGCTATCATAGTGTAAATTAATGTGTTTGCTCAGGGGCATTCATAGTACATGTTTCTAGTTGTCTTAAAATTTAACAATTCTTGACCATGAGGCATGAACAGTCTTTGTAATCATCATCTTTCCCTTTTCAAAATGGAAATGTTTTTGTCATCAACTCCTTCAGCCGTTCTTCAGCAGATGTCTATAAAGTAGCTGCTCCATTGTGGATATTTACCAGCATTATGTGCTACAATACACTGTTTGATCTGTTGTGCAAATAGGACACGGAGTACAGCTTCGAATATTTGTGCTGTTAGTCAAACAGCAGATAAGTGAAACTACAGTATCTGTAGCTAGCTATGTAGTTTTCTAAGCTTAATAAAACTCTGTGATTAATTCACGTTTCATAATTGAGAGTATTGTTTGTTGCTCTTAATTTAATTCCGTTCTTTTTGCACCGTCATTCCAGAGGTGGCCATCCTTACCTGACAGGTCTTGCAGTAGCTGGTGGAGCATACTACCTGGGGTTGGAAGGAGCCATCATAGGACCAATTCTACTTTGTATACTTGTGGTTGCTTCCAACATATATAGTGCCATGTTGGTGAGTCCAACAAATTCAGTACCCACTCCATCACAATCAGCATGCCCATTACAGATTTACCGGTAAGTTATAAAAATGTTACATGTATGTTTTTACATGGATCAGCATGTGTACACATAGGTAAAGAGAGTGTGTGCATGAGTTTTATATATGAGTGTGCATATACATCTACATGCCTGTTGAAGTATTTGGAGAGGATTCAGCTATCCCATATTCTAGAAATAAAAATTATGGTAAAGTAAAATACTCACTGGAACTTGTAAACCTGAAATGTTTGTTTAATGTGCTCAGCTTCTTATGGAAGGCTCTTTCAAAAAGTTCAGGAGATAACAGAGCATCCTTTTTTCTGTGTAAAACTATTCCAAGTGGCTATTTAGTAGTCAGTACTCATTATTAAGAGGTCTGCCTATAATTACTGCATTTTTGTGTTACTGTACAATACTCTAAAATCTAAATAAACATACTTGAATTTAACAAATGAGATAATATTATATTGCATTATTCTATTAAAAGTATGGTCTTGATTAATCTCTTTATTGAAGTTACCAAATGTGGAATACAGAAGTATGTCTCTAAACTACGGTTAAGGAATGGGCTGAATAAACTCCTAGTTGAATAATTATAGTTGGAATTCATATTGTGAAGGTATTAATGGCAGTAGCCATTTTAATGTCTCTGCTGTCTTGTTCTATTACATAGGTTAGCTCATTATACATACATCTTGAAGAGGTTTCTGTGCTTGTCAGAAATGAGCCTTTGCTTTATTCACATGAATAATGTTGTCATCTTTCATATGGGTAATTTAAGAGGAAAAACACTAATTGGACCTGTCTGTAGTCTCTGACTTGTAGAAGTTACGTTCCAAGATTGCGTAGACAGAGCTTCCCATATGCATATGTATTTGATTCCTGTTTAATTTGCAAGAAACTATATCAGATCACTGAACAGATTTAAATCCTACTTTTTTCTTTATCCTCTGTTCCTCCAGGTCATCTAGAGAGAGTCCTGAAGAGATTAAAATGGCTGCAGAGTGATGAAGGTTCTGTGCTGCATCTATTCAGCATGAGAGAATCACTGTCTTCTGTCTGGAGTTCCCAATAGTCATGGCCTTCTGTCCGTTTCCAGCTGTGCCTAGAGGCAGCTCACAGGGAAGCACAGCAGCATAGCTTGGGTTTTAACAGAAAGTACTTCTTAAACTTTTTGAGCTGGCCTTATGTTATTGTGCACTTTGCCTCCTCAGGAGAGAATGTCTGCTTCCCATGGCTTTGCATATCAACACACAGTTCAGCTGCCTTTTCGAACGCCTTGAAGACTTTAGTCTTCATAAAAAGAATAGTCGAGAGGACAGGTATATCCACTGGAGTAGTAATCTTGTCTGAAAAAATTACTAACTTTGCTTTTATTTATTGGGCTATTTGTGTTATTGAATTGTAGTAGCTTTAAAGAAAGCTAATTCTAAAATAATTTATTTTCAGTTAATCGGGTGGCAAAAAAAGGTGTAAACCACTTATTGATATATGAAAGTAGAATACAGTTATTTGCTGCTCCTCTCTTTAGAGGCTTTGACCATCATCTGTAACTCATAATAACACTATACGCACTGAAATTTAATGTTGTTAGAGGATGATATTTCTAATGTTTTCCTGAAATTAGTAGACATGCAAATTGTTAAATGTGAATTTTCCTTATATTGCAATAGGAAGACTCATTTAAATAGTTTGAATCTTTTCTTTATTTGCAGTGAAATCTGTTAGTGTTTTGCTGTTTACCCACTATCCCAGTGGAGTCATCTGGTCAACTAAACTTAAACAAAGACCTTAAATGTTCCAGGCAGGGGTAATGTGCCTCATCTGTTCATCTGGAAGTCACATCTGCTTCCAATAATAGGAAGAAGTTGGAGATTGTTGAATGTTGTTATTTAAGTGCTGTGGCAGAGTTCAAACTTTTCAAACAAGTTTATTTCCAAAGAGGAAGGGGAAAGAACATGAATTTTGGTTTAGCTTAGTTTGAGTTGGGATTTTTTTCCCCTCTAGGCCCCTGGCCAAATATCATAATAAGATACATCTTATATGTTAAGACAAATCTCAATAATAAATGGAGTTCTTAAATTCCTGAGATGGTGTGTTACCTAGGTCACAGCATCAAACTCCTCTAGTGCTTTTCTTTCATATGTAATTTTGCTTAAATTGGAGTTTTAGTGACATTTAAGGCCCTTTGTATTGATTGTTGAAATACTTTGACACAATGGATCTTTATAAATGTATCCTTCCTATAAATAGGAAGGTAGGGGGTTTGGTAGAAATTTCATACTTGAACATCTTTTCCACAAATACAGTGAGGGCCATGGGTACAAAGTAGCAGACACACATGCTTAACCAAAGAGCCACCTTCCAGTTTTAGTAATGTCTCTTCAATTTATGTCAGAGTTTGACTGATAAAGTTATACAAGATCCAGGCAAGTCTTGCATTTATGATGGTAATGCAACTGTTGGAGCAAAAATCTGTTCTTATCTAGGGATAAGGATATCTAAGATTTGTGTACAAACAGCTCTTGGTAATGTGGGTGTTTGTTTTAATTGAGTTGCAGAAGTGCTGGTAGATTTGGAAGGCTCTTATTTTAATGATATTGCATGTATTTTTCATTGTTTCTGAAAATACATTGCCATAGAAAGGAACTGGACGGTACTCCGATACTTCCTAAGCAAAGAAGGGCTGCTGTAAGTCTGCAATAAACAGGCTACCTATTAAGACACAAATAGCCAACTCCTACAGTTCT